>JAVSBS010025679.1:0-12320 GCA_033124195.1 Coracias cyanogaster
ACAAAGTAAAACATCTTTTTTGTTCTTTTCCTTGCAGTATTTTCAGCATGTGGAAATGCAGTTTTCAGCACAACATATCTGAGTTCTCCACCATTTCAACAAGATTTCAACCTGTAGAAAACATTCAGGATCTTATGGAGGCTGTAGGATTCAAAGCACAAACAGCAACTTTAGTTGTAAAGAAGCTACACATTTCGGAACTAGCTTCAAAACTGCAGCATGAAAACCAATGCAGATCTCTCCTACTACTGAAATAAATAATGTCTATCTTGTTTCTCAGTCTATATAGTTAATAGCCCTTCTGCTTTACTCCTTATAGGATGAATCATAGAATGTATTGGGTTGGAAGGGACTTCTAAATATTATCTAGCCCAACTCCCCAACAATAAGCAGGGACATCTCTAGCTAGGTCAGGTTGGTCAGAGCCCCATCAAGGCTGACCTTGAATGTCTCCAGGGATGGGGCTTTGTCCTGGTTTGGCCAGGACAGCGTTAATTTGGTGCAGCCAGGCTATTCTATACCATGCTAATGTCATGCCCTGGGGCCAGTTCCAGTTCTGGTGGGCAGGGGGTGGAGGGCTGGGGGTGGGGGTGGGGTGACTCCTGGTCTGTGATGGATCTGCTCCTGAGCATCTCTTTGTCTATTTGGTATCGCTTATTTGTAGATTTCTTTCTTGCTGTTGTTACCACGATTGTTTCTTTTGTGTCACTGTATTAAACCCTCCTTATCTCAACTCAAAAAGGCATTTTGAAATTCTCTTCTCTGTCCGTGGTGGGGAAGGGGAGTGGTAACGACAACGTGGCAGCCGCATGGCTCGGGTGCCTGCACAGACAGAGCCCCGCCACAGCTTTACTGAACTACGACAACAACGGACACACACTTGCTAACAAGTGATAACACTCACAGCCTGTTAGAAAGCAGGAGAGATCCCAGATGTTCAAAATAATTTAAAAAAAAAAAAAAAAATAGATTTCATGAGGCCACAGAAACTTCCATGATATTCCACCCAAGCCATTAATGACTGTTTCAAGAAAACCGAACAAAAAGTCTTTACAAAAGAGGAAGCCCGCCTGACAAATATTTAAGAGAGAGGCAGCACTTCTTTATACGTTGTTACATTTTGGGTAATATTTGAATGTCATATTAAGGCATTATTAAAAACTCTGCATGTATCTTCAAACTCAAAAGTTTTGGATGTATAAATGCTCAGACCTTAAACTGCAAGTCCCTTTTACTTATTCCCTCCTACATGTAGATGAAAAAGGTAAAGATTAAAACATCAGAAACATTATACAATGTTCTATAAATTCATTCAGTAAGGTAAGTCACCTTTTTGAAGACACTCTACAATGATTCCTGTGCAAAGAAGAAAAAGCTTTGTGCTGGCCTTCCTTTCTCCAACTGTTCCTGTGCAACGCAAATGTACAGATGTACTTCAGAAATATACTTTATATCTAAAACTCAGTATTGTGAAATAAATCACAAGTCTCCAGCCCTTTCACATAAACTATTATAAGTTGCATTTGAAGGGATGGAATACAAAACTAAAATTATTTTAGCCCTCCTCAAACTCCACCGAAGTAGTAGAGGATTTATCGCAATGACGCTGCCTCCTTTAGCTGATCCAAAACCAAAAATACATCTCAATTCATACCATTCCAACAGGCAAGGTTCTTTATGAATTACACAGGCAAAGGTGCTGTAGTTTCCACTTACTGTTGAGGCTGATTTCCCTTCTGAATAGAAGCAGCCACTGAAAGTCCATACTACGCTTCTGTATAGACATTTCTACCTTTACATATGTTTCCCACCTTGATACAGACCCTGAAAAGTATGTCTGTCTCTCTTATACCATCTACTCAATTTAGTGGTGCCATAACTGTTACTAAGCACTGTAGTCTTTCACTGTAAGAAAACGAATACCTTTGATTTTAAAAAAGTAAAAACTTAATCTAACTTGAATTTCAGGTGACTACCACGCTTCTTAGCACTAAGAAGGGAAATTTAGAGAGTTCAAATTCTCTCTTTTATTTTACAGCTTTTATTCAAATAACAATATCCTACATACTCATATATGTGCATTCAACAAACACACAGTAGAATGGGTATTTCTAAATGTGTTCTCAGTATCCAAAGCTTGCAATTCTGCTCTCAGATGAATAGAAGAAGTTGAACCTAAAGTGCCATAGCTTATTCCAGACCTGAAGACCGAAACACATCATTAAAGTATCAAATTCATTAATCCTATTTTCAGTGTAAACAGCAATACAGCTGCTTTATACGGTGACAGCATCCTAACAGGTACCACACATTTACCAGCACATGATTTTGCTGGATAGGTAGGTATCACGAAAGAAGAGTGGAATAAAAACCAGCACAAACTAACATCACCTTAAATGTGCACAGAGACCTCCCCAGAGACAGTCAGTGCAGGAGACTATACAGTAAAGATTCCTCTGGATCCTTATAGTCCACTGTGTAGGACTAATGCATATCAGAAAGTGGATCAACAGGTAGAACAGTTAGGGAAATACTTTTAACTTTGTAACCTCAAGAGCAATCACTCTTTTCCTCCCCATTCTCCCTCTGATTTCAGTTTTTGGAACTGCTTCACGTTTCCGCTTGTCCCATTCCTCCTGGCCAACTCAGCTTTTTCATACCAACCTCACATTCTCTTTTGTTAAGCAAAAATATGACTATATTGCATAGCACTACGGATTAGATACCCCTAAATAAAACCATGTGACAAAAATCCTTAATTTTTGGCCAACAGCCAATATTACATAGTTATTAAATCAAAAGTATAACCAAAAGATCATATTTAAATAAAGATTTATAGGACAAGTATTTGGAAAACATGGATATTTAAATGTTATTATGAGAATATTAAGCCCTTCAAAAATCAGGAGTCCTTGTTTCTTTATTACAGTCCTGGTACATTACTGGAGGCATGCTAAATATGTTACAAATAAGTGAAGTTACAAATACAAATAAGTGAAGTTACAAATACAAATAAGTGAAGTTACAAATATAAATAAGTAAAGTTACAAATACAAATAAGTAAAGTTACAAATAAACACAGCAGAAGGGGGAGAAATATATGTCCTTGGGAATGAAGCAATTATTTCCATAAACTTTGTTACTTATTTTAGAGGTCTGTACAACTTTCTAGAGTAATACCACTTACTAACAAGCATACTAGGGTAACAAGTAAATGAAACTTATATTTCCAGAACCATACTGTTCTACAGGTCAAGAAGGATATGTCTATAAAATAGCTAAACAAACAATCATTATGATTTTTATCCTTCTCTTTCCCACTCCTGCACCATTTTTCCCCCAGCTGCAACTCATATATTGGTCAAACCTGGAAAATAATCATTTAGCCCAGTATGACAAAACTTATGAGTTCTAAAGAATAAAAATTATAAACTGTTACAGAGATTACTCATCCTGCTTATGATAACTTGTAATACTTTTAATTTTCTGGAAAAGGAAAAAGGAAAAAAAAAAACACTACAACCACTCAAAAAGAAAAAACTCACAACTGTGTTATGACAAACATTAGATTGTGGAAGTATTGAAAAATTAATGGAAAGAAGGTTGAATAAAGTGAAGAAATATTTTTACTAAGGTATATCTTGTAAAGCACAGGTCTCCCATTGAATCAGTTGGACTTCTGTCACCAAATTCAATAACAGTAAAATTGGGTTTTGCCTGGGGGAAAATACAAAATTACATTGCTTTTGAGGTTAATATACAAGTTATGTAACACCCATTCAAGAGAGGAATTTTAATATTTGACATAGGTGCAACTGATTCCCTACCTGCTTATAGCATACAAGTAGAATATATGTACACATGCATTTCTTAAACATGTCCAAACTGTGTTTTGTTTATTTTATCTATGCAAGATGTCCTGTCAGAACCAATACACTTTTGTAAATAAAACACTCCTGAAAATGTATTTCTAGAAGTATTTGCTAGAAATCATCAGACTGGATCAAATACTTCTGTTAAAAGGCTAAATTAGCTTCCTTCCTATTCATTGCCAACACAGTAGTTGTGCCTTCCAGCCTGTCTCCCTGGCCCCGCACTCCTCCCCTAGCCTTTTTTCAGTTTGCTGTTAACAGCATCTTAGATCTCTTTCTCTGCTTTTTTAGATACACAGTAAGGAAAAAAAAAAAAAAAGCAAGCAATTTATATTGCAGAGTCTTTGGCTCTCTGACAAACATCATTGCTCTGAGTCTGCTCTGTCAATAGATCACCAGCAATCTGTCATTTGAGGACCTGAAATATTGTCATCACCACTGATCAAAAGCCAAGTAGCTCCTGCTCCTTGACGTATATTTTTAGAGAGGAGACCATGCTGAGAGAGTCTCAGGAAGAGCAATCCATCAGCAGTGTCAGCCTGAGCACTGTGGTGGGGAGAAGAATGTTGTAGAGGAAACCTCCACTCCCCCTTGCTGGACAGTTCTGGTTTGAGTAAGTACATATAGGGATCTCACATGAAAACAGGAAAATCAGGTTCTTTGAAGTGACTTTGCCCAGCAGACTTTCCAGTGAAAAGGCATCAGCACGTTCAGGAGGTCAGAGATGCCAAATCTCACAAAAAAAACCCGAGATGTCCAAAAGTCCTAAAAGCAAGGTTCTGTGGCACTTAGCTGGCATTAAGTGTCAGATATAACATATTCCTCAAATATTAATGTTGTACTTCCTTATTTAAAAACAAAAAAATCTTATTTTCAAAATCAAACTAAATTGGTTTACCTAAACTGTGCAAAGTTTTAGCCGTTCTAAGCTAAATCAAAAGCACAAAACATTAAGTTCAGAATTTCATTTTTACTACTCAAATATAGGCATCTTCTCTGCTCAGTTTAAGTTTTTATACTAATACACATGAAATAGAAGAAGTATTTCTAACTTACTACCAAAAATTCATATCTCATCAAATAGACTGGGGGAGGGTGGGGTAGACAGCAAGACCTATATATGCACTGTACTTCCTACACTTAGAGGTAGAAAAGTAAGAATTACAAAGCTGATTAATCTCGGCTACTCTAATTAAAAGGTATTTACAGAGAGGGAACATTTAAGACAACCGATCAAAATTCAAACAGGCAAAGAAAAGATATAAAGGTTATACTTTACACCATACGTTTTCATTTCATCCACATAAATTAATTGCTACACAGACCTATGCTACATAAGGTGACACAGAACATAAGGAAATATTTGTTGCTTTCTGAAATGAGGAGTATTATCCATCCTTTGGGTGGAATGCTCATTATCAATGGAATGCTCATTATGACAGTCAGCATTGAGAATTAAGCGTGCAGGATCCCAGTGGAGACACTCAAAGGCTAACAGACTTCCCTAATTTGACCAGAAATGCATGTTTTGGAATTTGTTTTTATTCAAAACACATATTTAAAAGACCTATTTACCTGAGAGTATTAAACAATTGCTTAACAGAATAGTGCATTAGGCTTCTCAGATACACTACGGCATCCGTTCAATGCTCCCATTTATATGAAAAAGATTTCTTGGTATCATGACTCTGTTTCTAAGGCCAATTCTTAAAACTTGCAATTCTAAATTTATCTTTTGATTAGACATGCATCTTTCTAATTAAGCTCAACCTGTCCATCCTTCTTTGAAGAGTCCCCAAGGCCCCCAAGGCTTTGTGCAACACTTTACTTGTTCCTAGTAAAGACAATAGAAGTCAGAAGTGGAAAATAAGTGCAATAAGCTGTCAAGCTTGTCAGAAAAACGTTCAACCAGAAAGACATACTTCTGAACCTATAAAATCTTTAAGGGACCATCATATTTACAAGGGAGAAAAAGAGGAAACGGTGTTGCATGTTTTGCATGCATCTGACTATAAGACACTGTACATCATCAGTAAAATAAAAGCATGTGTAGTAAATTAATGCTTAATGAGGTCTGTGCCAGATTACAAACACTATTTTTAACCAGAGTGAAGCAAACTTCTGAAAATCACGTAGACATAGCCGGCATTAAGCAGTAGGTAATTAGCTTGGTGATCCATAAGCGGAGCTTCCAACCTTGTTACTCAAAACGCTTCTGTTGGGCATTAATGCCATGAACGTGGCTCGGTGACAGAAATAAAGAAAACAGAATACAACTGTCTTCTGTTGCTTTAATTGTAATAATAATTTTGAGAATGAATTAGGCCTTCTGCATTATTGACACTTATAAAGAGAGATGTACTATCACACTTACAAGCTTTTTGCTGTACTGCCAGACGACATACATCAGCATTGCAGTGGAAATCCATACATAAAGTCAAATTATTCTTGTAACTCAAGCTTCAAAACCATTTGCAGTCAGAACAGCAAGAATTATGTGATTCATCAATTACTGTCAACCTCCTTCATTAAAGCACAAACTTTTTTAAACTACCCAAAGCTTTTTTGTTCTATTCACTGCATGTCTAAGCACACTAGGTCAGACAAGGTTAGGCACTGAACTGAAGTTTCAGGTTACCATCATGTGGCAATCGAGGATCAATACCCACAGGTACTTTATGAGAAATATTCAGAAAGTGTCAAATATGACTAATCATTCTGTTAAAGTCTGTCAAAAAGCTCCCAGACTGCCCTAGGTGTTCATTTATAAGAATTCACTAGATTATCATTTAGCATCTACACTGTTGAGGAGTCTAACTCCCCAGCTCCCACTTTCTGTGAAACTTCAGCTTCTAGATTGCACAGAATCTCACTTCCAGAGGTATCACGTCGTTCTGAAATTAGATAATGTCATTAAGTGTGTTCAAAACCTGCCTGAAGTTGAGCTGTTGTAAGAAATGTAAGTGAGAAAGAGATGGTGTTAAGAATGCTTTCAGGTATCTGCTTGTTTAAATAAACCAATTTATCTAAGAATTCTGGCATACAAGACAACAATGTTTGCCCAGGCTTTCCATGTCTAATCTTGAGCCATTTCCATTGTTGAAAACCTTTAAGCTGCTGTTTCCTTCAACAACTGTCCTCTGACCTAGCCTTCCGCCCCCTCACTCTGCTTTGCACTGAACGTGAACCTTCGTATCCAATGCCATGCCATTTTTCATGCCAAAAAATGAGCAAGAAAAGGCTTTTGCTTCCCCATATGCCCAACAGATAAAGCAACAGTCAACCTCTTGGCAAGAACAAATATTTTTAAACAAGCAAATTTGACTGGGACAACAACAACCCGCTTTCAAAGAAACCCGATTACTGCACAGCCAAGTACAACATTAGGAAAAACACCAGAATGCCAGGACTTGATTCATGTAATTGTGTATGTCATCTTCAAAGAAGTTAGACTCTTCACACAGACAAACCAAAAATAATGTAAATATTAAAAAACAAACAAACAAAATACCAGTATTTTGGTGGAAAACTATAAACAAAAATTGTAAGGTTCACACGTTCTGTTTTCAACACCCAGTGCATATTTTCATGTGTTCCAGATAGCCAGCTTCAAAAACTGTAGAAATACTCTCTTGGGAATCAGGAATTAAAACACAATACATTCCCTGAAATTCATTATCTGGTGCCTCGAGTTACTTCTGAGACCCTTGCCAGTCACTCTGCCAAACTGCTTGCTGGTTGTGATGGAACAAGTATACCTTTAGAGGATGCAGATCATAAGTTTTAGCCATCCTAGTGGTGCCAAAAGGCATAGCAATTTTCTTCCACCACACTGAAATTTATAATTATTTCCCCAAACATCTTAGTAATTTAAAAGGCAATTAATCTGATATTAAATGAGTATGTAAGAGTTAAGTCTCTTTCAGTGGGTTTAAAACAATAAAGAATCCCACTGGAATTCCTATTTATGCTAACTCTTTAATTTTCTTTGGCACTCTTCAAAAATTCAGCCTTGAAAGGATATTTTGTGTACCTATGGTTGGAAAAAAGAATATGTCTACTTTACACTAATCAGACAAATTTAAGTTTTACTGTCAGTTTCCAAAAGTAACATTCTTAACCAAAAGCAAATTGCTGTACTGTGAAGATTGTGGGGAGATGAAGAAATCAGTTGAAAACTGGGCATGAAAACAGAAAAAACAGTGGCGTGTGGGTGGAGAAAAAGGTAGCAGAAACAAGGGGGGCATGCAAAATCTTCACCTAGAGAACTTTTCTTGAAAAGCTCCTTTGGATCTCAGATGTTCTTGATTTTGGATGTTACTACTCAAGGTGGACTCTGTGTATTTGTGGCTTCTCAAAATGAATGAAAACAAGCGGAAGATAATGGTTTGCTATAAAGTGGAACTATTATGGCTAAAGTAATAAACCATAATAAAATATAACATCAAATATACTTATTTTATATATGATTTTTTTAAAGTTACCACCTTTTTGGTAGGTCTGAGAAGTACAAAGTTTTACAAGTTTCATTAGAAGCCTGTTTTTTTTCCAGAAACTTCAATAAAATAGGCAGTGGCCAAAAGGACAAGATAATACATACTCTTCAATGCTTTATGTCTCTTGAAGTTATTGCTTATTACTGTAATTGAATTTTGTAAAGTAGAATGGGCAGATTAAGAGCCAGTAGGATGCACTAGATGTTAGCATGCCAAGAGCAATTTAGACAAATACTAAATACTTGCTCTCACAGATAAGGAGATGTTTCTCCATTTCTTAGTTTTACACTAAACAGGCAACTAATAACAAGAAAAAAATAATCTATTAACATGGCTATCAGTTTACATATAAACAGATACCGTATTACCTTTTCGATATTATTGAACTTACAATTTTGTCCAGCATACTGCCAGAGAATCTGGTCAGGCAATCTGCTTTTACAACCCATTCATGACACCAAATTAGCACATCCCAAGGGGATAAGGAGAAATTGTTTCAGTGTGTCATGCTGCATTCAGACCTCTTTCCAAGAGAGCCTAACTATAGAAGAGCCATTAGCCAAAGGGTCTCGTCTTTGAGGACTGCATACCTGTCCTGCATGGAGACTTCCTACTGACATACAAGAAATACTTTTTCCCATGATGCCCCCATCAAAAACAAACAAAAAAAAAACCCAAAAGAAAAAAGGTCAGAACAAGAATTTTTTTTGCAATGACTTTTGTCAGGAAAAAAAAATCAATGTCTTATTTAAAAGCCAATGTGTTTTAGTCCTAATTAAGAGTCATTCTGTTATTTAAAAAATAAATGGACTATACGTAAAAATGCTGCCTCCATTAAGATTTATTGTTTACTTGTATGTTATTAATAATTAGACTACTAAATTTAATATGGTGCAGTTAAATAAGCATCCAAAATTCATCCTGTAATACGATCTTACTGAGACATTCAAAGGGGTAAAACAATTGATTTCATTTTTGTCAAACCTCAGCTGTAACTCGAAATATCAAACTCTTCATGACTTACAAGTGCAATCAATAAGCATCAAAACCACAGGTCCTTATTTAAGAGTACTATAATACTGTATTTTCCTTATCTTGCTGGTACTCTTGAAAACAGTTGCTTCTAGGAATTGTTGAAATGTATGTCTGAAACTCTGACAAAGACATGCTGGAATTTCCACAAGTGATAGGCTCTAAAAATCGTATCACACTGAACCATGAAATAGAAAATGTATCTGAAATTTAGTGCAAAATATAACACGAGTTCTGCTGATTCTGTTATCTGCTCCATTTACATGCCAATCTACAGCCCTACCTAAAAATGCATTTCTTAAAACCCTTAAAATAAACTGCTCCAGCACTTCCTTTGTAGCTTAAGTTGATTTTACACGTGTCACGAGAAACAAATACTTTAAACCGAACCACAGCCACCAAATTGATACCATCCATCAGCAAAGGTAAATTATGCAAATCAGAATTATGCAAACACTCTTTTTTTTTTTTTTTTTTAAGTTGCTAGTATTTGTATTTTGTGCAGCTGTGTGGTGTCGGAGTTCATTTTGTGAGGATGAAATTATTTTTGTAGCATTACTCAAAAAAACATAGCAAAATTCACAAGCTTGTGTCACTGATGAGCTATTGATTGTTTTTAACACCCCTTAAGGTACCTGACAAACAGAACTCGAGCAGCATTGCTGGAATTCCCTCCCAAAAGCATCTTTCTTGCAATTCACAAAAAGTCATGCAACTGGCATTCAGAAATAAATACTCTGCTTCCTACCAGCAGCCTTGAGGGATATTTCCTTTGGTACGTACACACAGCACAGCCTGCTACTCCTTTTTTTCAAGCCTCTCTTATATAACAGACTGCAAAAACCATCTCTGAACAACGCGATCAAGATGAGATCTCCTGCTTCGGTACTACCACATTGAACATAATCACATTCAATCAAGTCCCAAGTCATTAATCAACTTCTTACTAATGAGGATGATCTATCACAAGCTCTCTGCAGTTCTGCAGGATGTAGACAGATACTCAAGGCTCCCAAAGGGTCAAGTCATTCACAGACTGAAAAGAGACAGCTTCACCAACTTGTCTCAGAATTAGTCTTACAAGGGTATTTGGTCATGGTAGAATGCCTGAGTTTTGCTTATACATCACAGTCTTCCTACGTGGTTTGGGTTTAGGGCTGGGGCTCCTCCTCAGATAGTCTGTGTAAAGGTAAACAGCTCACAAAAGCCCCGAAGTCATCGGAGTCTCAGGCCCGCAAGCAGGATATGCAGTAGCCTTCTTTGGAGACCTGCACCTAACGCCCTCCTGCCATGTCATTTATACACTGACCAACTAACTAGGCTGTTTGCAAAATATCAACCCAGAGCACATGAGTTAGATCATCAGAGCATTTTTTTAAGACAGGATGAATACATCCTTAGATCCAGAATGCCAAAGATATTCTTCCCGCTCTTGATCTTGCAGAAGCCCACAATACACTTACATAAACTCCATATAATTCTGGGTAGTCCTCTCGCTATTTTGAGGTACGTAAGCCTTGACGTACCCTATGGAGAGAGGACTGCTACGAGCCACAGCCCAGGCCGATGTGCTGTTTTCACTTTACATACAGACTACCCACACGGACTGTGCAAACACACCCGCAACGGGAAGTTTTAACTTTGTTCCTGCCAATAAAAACATGTACACACTTTAAGGGGCACGAATATCAGCTACTACAACCAATGAAGTCAGCAGCTGGGCAGGTAACAAATGGGCTTATTCATTTCTGAGTATTTTCTGCAAGTTCTGGATAATTTCTATAATGCCCAGGGTGAATTACGCCACCCTGAACAAAGCAAATCCCAACACTCGAAGTATGAGAAAGAAAGCGTGGCTGCACAAGATGCTGTATTCCAGCCTTTCATCTATCCGCGCCTCCAGTTCCTCCAGGGGAAAATCAGCACGGTCCCTCTTCGGGGCTTTTGCATTTTTCCCCGCGATGCCCGGCCAGCTGAACCGGTGTGCCGCCCGCGGGCTGCACCGCCCCGGGGGGGACGGGATTCAGCTGAAGCGACGCTTCGACCGATCGATGGGAGCACATTACACACCAGAAGAGGAGTAAGGTAAGGGTAACGGGAAGAACAGCATCTTTCCTTTCAGCCATTAAACACCGATCAGCGACGCCTGGCAGCGCACACCGCGGCTCCCCTCCCCGCCCCTCTGCCCGCTCCGGGAGCGCGGCGTGTCGCAGACGGTGCCTTCAAAGGAAGAAGCCCCCCCCGCACACACACCCCGACAGACAGACGGACAGACAAACACACGCCGCTGCTCGGAGCCGCCCCGCGGCCCGGGCCATCGCACCGGCACCGGGGCTGCGCGCAGGGCCGGGCGCTGCCCCCGCCCGCGGGTCCCCAGGTCCCCTCTTCCTCCTCCTCCTCCTCCTCCCCGGCCCATGACTTCACTGCCGTAACGAGCACATTAGTGCAGGGCGTCGGGAGACTCGGTGCCGCGGCTGCCCTACATAAGCAACGGCTAACGTAGAAAGAGAGGGAGGAAAGAGATGGAGGGGGAGGGAGGCGCGGGGGAAAGAAACAAGGGAAAATAACGCACTTTGTTGCCGCTCCGCTGAAGGCACAATCCCGGCTCCCAGCAGCCCAGCCCAGCCCGGCTGCCTGGCCAAGGGGAGCCGCGCAAGAGCCCGCACCGAGCAGGACCACCACGCAAGCGGGATGGGTGTGGGGGGACCCGGCACCATTACGGTGCCTGTCGTACTCACCGATCGGCGCCGCTTCAGCCTCCTTTCTCTCGAACAGACACCAAAACCCAACAGCAAATCCTCAGTCCCCCAGGCAAGGTTGGGGGGGCGGGGGGGGGGGGCGGCGAGCGACGGCCGCGGGGCTTCACCGCAAGGTCCTGACCGTGCCCAGCTGCAGCATCTTCGGCGTGGCGCCCCCCCGC
>JAVSBS010025681.1:0-11080 GCA_033124195.1 Coracias cyanogaster
TATTCAGCTGAACGGTCTGCCAAACAGTGCCTCTGTAACATGACCATTTTCTTAATTCAAACTGTCTAAGGTTAAGAAAAACTTCAGACCAATGGAACTATAAAAATAAAACAGACTCCCAGTCACACTGAGAACTTCCCACTGTGACACAGACTCCGCTGGCTCCAGCACTGAGGGATAAAAAATAGCTTCTGTAACTTAAAAATTGCTTGAAATCTGCAGTCTTATCTGCTGCGCTGTGTCACTATGCTCACAACAGTACAGCAAACAGAAAGGGCTGTACATGCTGCAACATGAAAGGCTGAAGAAAATTAGTAGGTGTAACAGCCTACTAGACACGTGAATGCCTTGCATAGTGTTCGTTCTTGCTGGGTTATAAATTAATGTAATCATACAAGTTAATAATATTTCACAAACATAGCCCTGTGCAGAAAGGGAAAAGCTTATTTGTGCAAGCGTCACATTCTTTAGACCATATTTTGCAAAGCAACTTCTACAGCAGTAGCATCATACTGCCAAGCTTTATGTTTGCCAAGAACGTATTCGAAATACATCCAAGGTATGAGACATGGCTTTTCCCTTCTCTTTGCTATAACTGTTGATTTTATTTAAATGCAACAGCTGGTGATAAGCAGCAACATCCTCTTCTCAAATGGAGAGTACAGGACTGATCAGTCAAGAAGTCCTGTCACTCTAAGGGACCCTTTCCTGTGGCAGAACAGAAAAGCATAAAAGTTAGGGTTTTAAAGAACCTTTAGGTAAAGAAACCATAGACAAGTGTATGGCTCTGTTCTCTTCTCCCTTGTGGATGTTGTGTGCATAAATCTAAAGCAGCAAGAGCCTCTCCAAGGCTTAGAAGATACACAATGTTAAAGCACCAAAACGCATCTCTAGACCTATGCCCAGGTTGAGGCGCAAAGCTCAGCAAGTAATCTTCACAGATGAACAACTGTAAATGATAAATCTGAAATTCAGCTGCTTACTCACACACCAACGCCCTCAGTCAACTATTCCAGTTTCTTTTAAGATGTCTGGATATACTAAATTTAGGCTGCTGAGAGATTATTTCCACTTAACCATACTTGGGAAAACCTGGTCTCTTCAAGAAGCACAAGAGACTGTACTTTCCCTCTCAGAGCAGCTAATATCCTTCAAAATGCAGAGTTCTGAAGTCAAGATCCAAGAGGGAAAAGAGTCCACACATCCAAATGGGAAGTTCTGATGCTTGGTCTGTTACCACAGGAACATTATCACTTCATACCAAAAGCCAACTGAAGTTAGTCCTGTGGCACTATACACGATAAAACCCGAACCTGCCCAGCGTGTATTGTGTGAACACAGAGACACTCGTCTACACATAGGCTGAAAACCTTCTAGGTTACAGATGCGTAAAGACAAAAGACATTGGAGAATGTCAAAAATGTCTATTTTGTGTTGCTTTAACTATGCAATGCCCAAGTGTGGTTCTTAATTTTTTCCATAAACTTAACTCCGTGTTTAAGATTAGAATTGAGCCCAGGAGATAAACGTGTAGTTCTTACTGAAGCAGAACAAATGGCTGTCTAATCTACGTCATGTTATACTTAACTTTACTCAACACTTGGGAGGCCATAGGATACAATAAAAATGTACTTCCTACTGAAGCAGAAGACAGAATTTCTACCCTAGATAGGGTAGAAAACTAACTCCTTCACCTTATCAGCAAGAATGCTAAGAACAAAAAAGCAGGACAATTTGAAGCAATTTAATATTTATTTCTCCCACTTAAAAAGATGGAAATGTCTGCTTGGCTTTTATGCTATTGTTTCAAACACAGGCAGGAGCAATAAATACACATGTGATCTTGATCTTCTGCTTCCTTCAGTTCCTCCTCACTGCAACACAGGGCTATACAATACATTTTCTTGTTACAGAGGTCTCAAAGATGCTGCTCTTTTTCTATAACAGAGCATTTTAACCTATGTTGACTGCTCAGTGTCACTCGCTTCATCCATTTGGATCAACTCCTACTAGCACAGTTTCCTTCAGGTGTATTCAGTTATCCATAAACACCCACTTTCCAATTCAATTATAGGGCCAAGGAAACAAGATGAATTCAGGAGACTAGTCAGACGGACAGAGCTCCCAGCCCAGCCAGCTGATGCCTTTTCTCTGGAGACAGGACCAAACAATACAAACAGCCTCTGCAGAGGTTCTCAGGCTGCCAACTTGCTCCTGTTGCCTGGAAATAAACTGTATTCCTCACAGCTTTCTATCCCAGCCGTGCATCCCGCTTACTAGAAAGTGCCAACACAAAATCCATGCATAGTGTGTTGAAGACAAGAGAGCAGTCCCCTGCTACTGCCAGAGAACTGAATTTCTTTTTCTAACTGATTATAACAATAAAATATATGACCAGTTGAAATTTTCTACTCAGTATCCATATATGTGCACTATATTTTCATAAATAAATTTTAATGAAGGAAAAGGCATCAAAATATGTTTTACCTGGACATCATACAGAGCTACAATGTTCTCATGCTGAAGTTCCTGTAAAACAAAATATTTATATGATGAAAATATCCTTTTATTATTTTAAATTTAATATGCTAGGTGATAATCAAAGATAATAAAATTCTACACAGAAAGACAGCATCTTCTTTAGACCATCTGATGGAATTTGGAGGAAATCCCAGCTACTTAGACAGTATTTACAGGAATAGAAAATTATGCAATATATTCAGTGGTCATAAAAGCTTTTGGTTCCAGAACTTACTTTCTTATGTCTCGTTACAGAAAGTACAAGATCCTTTAGTAAGTACTGAAAACTGACTCAATTTAGTTCTATAGTCTCACACAATTTCTTGCTTTGCAGAGTAAGCAACTCCACTGTTTCACAATAAAAAGGAAATAAAACCAAATAAAACTCACAGGACAGCTCACACAAATACTTGTAACTGCTCAAAAAACCTCATCTGTCCTTGTTAAGCACTTCCAGCACACTAATATACCCCATGCTACAATTTCTGGTATAGAATAAATATACTAGAATATAATATGCATATATTAGTGTATATAAAATAGTGACATATCTCAAGAAGCTTGGAAACACAGAAAGAAAGCAGCACTAATTACTACTGCAAAGCTATGTAAAATGAGATGTGGTGAAGTTCAGAGCATGAAGGATGCAAAGGGACCATCCAAGGAGACATTTCCGTAAAGTAGCATTGAAAAACTAACTGGTGCATCATTTTATTTCCTTCGTTAGAGCCACACTACACATTTTAAGTCAATTAACACAAATCAGAAGTGGGAAGACTACTTCATTAATCCAATTCAGCAAGCCAATTTCAGCTTTCAAGGCATCTTTGAGCAAAGAAGATGAAGAAAGATCAAAGACTCATGTTTTACCATAAACTATGACTTTGGTTGTGTGCACTGCTTGGGAGAGGTGCCACATTAGCCATCCTGAAGGACAAAGTGTTATATATATGCAATAAGCAAAGAACAGAGATTGGTTCTACAATTTTCCACTTTTAACTGCAAAAGCATACCTACAACCTGTTCCAAGACCACTTCTAGAATTTTGAAAATATCTTTTGTATCTTTTTCCTTTTTTTTTTCTTGGTCTTTTTAGTTCTGGATTGCTCCTGGAACTAACAAAGAAACGAAAGGCAGAACGGCAATTACTGTGATACTACCCGTGACCCGGAATGAACCGGGTCAAAAGTCTCTTTTCCTTTTCAAGTAAAGCAGCTTTAAGAATCACTCCAAATTAACATACCTTTAAGATTTTTATTTCTTTTCCAAGTAGGATTTGTGACTTTGACAAGTTCTTTTTGTTAATACTCTTTATGGCTACTTCCCAATCAGTTTTCTGGAAACAAACAAAAAAGTATTGTCAGCATCATATTTTTTCTAACTTTTTCCACTAACAACTAGCTAGAAAAAGTTGCGAGATCACCCCTACTCTACCCACCAGCAATTACAACATCACATGACACCACCAAGAACTATTTCATTCCACAATAGCTTAGACAGCTATTAAAATCCAGCTGCAGCTACACTGCATTTTCATGGATTCCAAAGCATTTGGAAAAACAAAAGGAGTAAGTAATCACATCCCATTTATTTTTTGGTAGCGTTGCTATGTATCTGCTTTTTTAGTCCTCTCTCAACGATCCAGTTATTTTTACTTTCCTTTAGGACTTCCCATTTTCAGCCTTCTTATGATCTACAGCTGAAAACTGGACAAGAAAACACCTGTTTTTTAAGTAAACTTATGCATCGTCTACTTATATATTACCTAAAAATACATTGCCTATTTATTTGTAAGGTGGGAGCATCGCCACTGGCCTTTCAAGTTTGTTTTCCTTTCTCCCCTTTTGTTTTTTAAAAACCCCAAATCACTGCACTGTGCCTCTGCAAGCTGCGAGTTCTGCCCCAGTGCTCCAAGACGATAATAAATCCGAAGAGTTAATTCTGGAAAGCAGAGCACTTTAGGCACCAACACCAGAATAAACTCTCACAGCATCATAACGCAACTATGAATATCCGGGGTGATTAGCAAGCCACGCCACGAAACCAGACACCTCTGAATTTAAGAAATCTTCAGCCAATCCCAAAGGAGACAATTTTCCATTAGATCTCTCGTTATCCAGCGAGATAAACATGACCCTCCTGACAAACAAAGGGCTCAGCCTCCCCTACAGCTGCAACTCTCCGCTCGCCGTTATGTTAGGGAGCTACCCAACAGCACAGGGGAGAGGTGGGGACGCGCAGAGGTTGCTGGTTTTTTAGGGAAGAGATAAAAATAAAGGCTTTTCCGAGGCCGGGAGGCGGCTGCTCGGCTCCGGGGCTGCAGCAGCGGCAGGCCGGCCGCGGGGGCTGCCCCGCCCGCAGGCCCGGCCCCGGGCCCCGGCACCTCAGCCCACCCCGCACCTCTCTTGCTTGCTTTTTGTTTTCGCTCCCCAAACACCCAAATCACAACAAAACTCCCCAGAGGACACCCCCCCGCCCCAGCTGTCACCCACCGGGAAGGGCTCCCGACGGCTGCGGCCCCGCGGAGCGACCCCGGCCCCTGCCCCGGCCAGGGGTTGTGTAACCAGCCCCGCTCCGGCTGAAGCCCATCGCTGTTTACCTTGCGGTGGCGACCTTTGAAGACCACAGCAAAGGCTCCGTGTCCTATCAGGTCCTTCTTGCTGTACTCAAAGTCCCCCACCACCTCCATCATCCCTCAGCGGGGCATGAAGCCCCCGGGAAGGAGGGAGAGAAAACAAAGGGGCTCTTCCTCCAGCCGAGGCAGCTACAGCCGCCTCACGGCAGCCGGCGGCGGGGTGGGAGCCTGCCCCTCTCCTGGCTGCCCCCGGCGGCGAGGGCAGCTCCTCTCATAGCGCGGGGGCAGCCGCAGACCCCCGGGCCGGCCGGGCTGCTGCAGGGCGTCTTCGAGGCGAGGGGCTCCGTCGGGCATGGGGAGGGCAAGGCGGGGAAGGCAGGCCGGGGGGTGGGGAGTCCCTCAGGGGCCGGGTGTGAGGGGACAGCGCGGCATCGGCGCCGGGACGAGGGGCCTTCTTAGCGGGGAAGGGGGCTCCGCGCCCTGCCGCTGCTCGCCCCCATGGCCCCGCCACAGCGGGGGCTGCCGGCGCCGCGGCCCCCCTCAGGGACCGAGCCCCAGAGCATCCAGCAAGGCGGGGGGGAGGCGCGGCTCCGGGGGTGGCTGTCGCTGCCGCACCCCCCGTGGAAGGAGGGGAGGGAGCGGTGAGGCTGCAGACGGGGGTCTTTCAGGCCGCCTCCGCGGGCTCCTGCCGCTCCGCTAGACCCTCCCGGCCGATCCGCACCCAGCCAGACCCAGCTCCGACTGCCCGGACCGCCGCGCCACCCCACGCATTTTATAGGCCGCATCGCGCAGGCTCTGGAGCTCGGCTCCTTCCGCTGGCGGCCAAAGAGTGCCTCACCCCGTTTAACCCGGCGGGAGCGTCCTTCCGCCGGCACTGCCCGAGGGACGCTCCGCGGGCCCCGCTCCTCAGCCCGCCCGGGCCCCGGCCCCGGCCCCGGCCCCCGGGGTCGCTCCTCCTGCTCCTTCCCTCAGCAAGGACCGGGCGACTCGGGCCCTGCCCTGGGGCCGACCCAGGCCCTGTCCTCAGCCCAGAGCCGGGGCAGAGGCCGAACCCAAGCCCCTGGCCTGGCTGTCCCCTTGAACCCTTGCTGAGCTGTTTTCTTGGCTGCCTCAGGCCCGCTTGCGAGGGAGGACAAAGCTGAGGGGCCACCAGAAGAGGGAAGGGCGGAGGTGCCCCGCGAGGTGCCCTCAGCATGGCGTGCAGCAGCAGGCAGAGGTGGGAAGGCAGGTGCTGGATCGATCCCCCAGCCCTGGCCTGTCTGCCAGGGTGGCCATGCCGCTCACCCAGCGCTGCCGGGTCACACACTGGTCCTGCCCCCTTAGCAAGCAAGACTCTGCATCAAACCTCATGCAGGAACTTAAACAGCGTGGAGAAGCAGTGGAGGAAGAAGCATGCAAAATGCTGGAAGCCTAAGACACCTCAAGTTGCTCACCCTCTTTACGAGGAGAACAACGCCTGTCATTTACAGCCTCTGCCTCCAGCAGTTTTAGATCTGCCTGGGGTTGTTTACAGCAACACTTACAAACATAAAAAACAGCTACCGCACACCAGTCATGTGGAGCCTTTGACCTTCACCTCCAGATCTACACAATTATGATCCTTTGCTTTCCATTCCTCACTGCTCTCTTCCCCTTTCTGTTTGTGTTCTCCCTCACTGCTCTCTTCCCCTCTCTGTTTGCATTCTCCATCATGCCACCTCTGCAACCCAGAGGTGGTTCAGGCCTCCCCAATGTCCCCACCTGCCCCAGCCACCCCCCCAGACTCAGTACAGCAGCAGCAATGAAGCCTCCATTGAAGTTACAGTTGACACAAGGCGCATGTTGGGATCACACAGGACAGAGCTCCCACCCCACCACCTTCTCTCATGTGATACAGGGTCTGCTTTTAGCACTGCTAGATTGAAACAGAGACTGAACAGAGAGTGACGCAGTCAGTCATCTCCCAATTCTTCGCTTATCTCCCTTCACTTTCTGGCACTCAAAACCAAGCGCTACTGGAGCTGTGCACCACGTCAAAGCCTCCTCTGCCAGTCTCCTCCAAAGACAATGTGCTTAGATTAAAAAAAAAATTCACCAAGAGATTCGTAAGGCAATATTGACAGCTTTATGAAGGCCATTTTAAGCTCTAGACATTATATGGAGACATCAGAGGAAGCCCAAGTCATCTGTTTTATGCAAAAGAGAACCAAAGGGCTTAAAAAACCCCTCAAAATTGAATCCCCTCCCCTTTATCTTCTGAAGTTCCAAGCTCCCATCCAAAATCCATTCATGGCACTATCCTAAGAAACAAAACGGAGAAAGCAAAGCTGACCAAGTAATCTCAGCAGCTCAGAACACCCCCATGGAAGGAATAAATGAGATGTAAAAATATTCCAAGTTAATCATAAATTAACGTGTTGGTAGTAACACAGACACTTTCCAGCGTGCCCCTTTAAAACCGGGAAAAAGCCCACAAGTCTCAATGTGTTAAACAGTCTGATTCAGAAAATTATTTCCCTGAGAATTGGCTGTTTATTGCCATCCACCGGTTCTCACATTCAATATTACTCCTCTCAGTGTCAGCGTGTATCCTCACCCCAAAGGCAAGGTCACAAGCTACATCTTAGGGAAGCTAAAAACACCCAATAATCCAGAAAGATGCCTTTTGAACAGAGCAAGTCACTTGAGGAATTTCTAAACCACCCATTCTGCATTACACTTCAAAATCGAGACATGTTTCCTTTCGGTAGCAGCACAGCTGATGTCCTTTTGTCCTCGTAATGGGGCTGGAGCCCTCAAGCAGGTTTGTTTCAGCACAGCAAGGACAAAACAGCCAGGAGCAGCGGCGAGGTTTGACTGGAATAACTAAACATGCTGCCGTCGCACTGGGATTCGAACAGGATTGGAAGGACTAAGGTCTCAGAAACCGCTCGACGAAGGGCTGCGGGATTTGCATGCAGTTCACTCATTTGAGCTGGGTCCTTGATCAGCGTCTGGGAGAGTTTCAAGGTGTCGATATTTCCAGCACCAACAGACTACAATAAACCTATTTACAAACAACACCTTCACTTGCTTGTGCTGCTGAAGGAGGTCAGAGACAGAACGGATTGAACTCGCCTGCATTTCCCAAAGGAAGCCTCATTGCTAGAGATGTTGGGAGGGCGATGCAGGATAACCCCATGGGGCTGGTGCTGCTCGTCCCTCGCGCCCAAGGAATACAGGCAGACATTCACCATTCAGCACTGGCAGGCCGCGGCAGCCCTGCAGCACTCCAAGGGACGCACTGCTCTGCTCTGACAAGCCACGCAGCAGCACAATAAAACACCCAGCGTGCTCAAACAGCATGGCCAGGCAGCAGGCACCAGTACCACGCTCATCAACCACAGTGATCCTTCAAAAGCGCAGAGTACTGTATCCTCACTTTATTTATTTTTAACATCTTACTGTGCAAGAGCTGCAGCCCACTGACAGAGACCACCAGCAACCTACAGCTCAACAAGGACCACCCATTTCATAGAATCAGAATCATTTAGGTTGGAAAAGACCATCAAGTCCAACCATTAACCCTGCACTGACAGGTCCACCACTGAACGATGTCCTAAGCACCACAGGGTCAGAGTGAAGAAAACACAGAATAACAGCACTGGAGATGGATCTGTGGCTGCCTCCCAGCTACACTACATTGGTTCAGCCAAATTAGTCCCTCAGATGCGAACCAGGTACCCATGATCACAACGGCAACAGATCTAGGAAGGAATTAGCACCTTTCAGGTCTGAGTACACAGCAGAAGTACGCTTTCATCTGGCAGCAGCTCCCCAGAATGCAGACATCGCTGTTCTGAGTTTCCATAACACCATGCATCCTGCTGATGGTCTTCACCACCAAAATGCAGCCCGTTCTGAGGTATAAATGTCACCCAAATGGTGCTGACCCAAAGAAAAGCAGAAAGAAGACTGCTTTCCCTAATGTTCACGCAGAATGATGAATCAAGATTACTTTCCTCCTGTTCACTGGAACATTTTTCTTCTGTCTCTCCCCAGGCTATAAACATGCACATGAAAGTGAAATTACTGATCTGGGAAAATAATCAAGAGATCAGCTGAGGCGAGCAGAACACAGATGTGTGGCTCCAAGGACCCGGGACCCAGAGAGCACAACACACACACCACTCGGCCAGCCCTCCTGCACGGGTAAGTAGAACACACAGCCCCGAAAACAGCTTTCGTAAGGATTCCAAAGCCTCACTTATCTAAATCAACCTCCAAAGGCAGGAGTCTGGCACCATCCCGCTCATGTCAGTGCTATCCCAAGCAATCTACCTCACTCCGGGTGTTCTTACCCTTTTCTTCTTCCCTCCCTCCCTCCCTCTATCATACCCAGGAATTTATTAGATGGGTAAACCTTCCTCAGAAAGGCTGGCATGCTTCCCAGTCCTTATCATCACTGTCCTCCCATAGGGGATTTGTAACAAAATTAACGGTGGTATCAGCTGAGCTATCACAGCTTTTAAAGGAGAAAGTATCAAGAGGGCTCTGTGGGACAAGCAGTTTCTGGATATGCTTAAAATTATTCCTATGTTACCAGTGAAAAATAACACCCTTGTGGTAGACATACCTGTGTGGTACACTTAGTGTGAGAAACTGGATTGGAACACAGCAGCAGATACTGAGATTACTATCGCACAGCATCAGAAAAGTTCGGTGTTTCAGTAGGCTTTTTCTAGGGTTAGCACATCACAGGTTCCCAGAAAAGCCATCAGAAAGCTCCAGCCTACCTTCTAGATTTGTCCTTTACCAAAATTTAATGTCTTCCCCATTAATAACACCATCAACCCAAATTTGCATCTGCAATTCTAAAAATTAGCTAATTAAAGCTCACATCACCGTTGCTGGCAGAGCGAGGGAGATCACGCACTTGCTTCGTCTCCTGCCAAAAAAGAGCCACCTCTGAAGCAAAGGGCAGCGGCTCTTCCCCAGAGCGCAAAAGAGGCAGGAGACTGCGGAGCGAGGCCTGGGAAGTGCTGCATTCAAATAGAACTGGGAGGAGTGTTACGGGATTGCTTCGGAATACAGCTGGAACGGGGCCAGCGCTTAGTATGCATGAAGGCTGGTGCTGTATGAATGATAAGAATAGTAGCAGCTGCTTAGATAGGAAAATACAATTTGTTCTACGTACAAGCCCATCATGGTACTGTTCAAAATCTACCCACTATTAGGTCAAAGAAAGGTTAAAGCCGAGATAGCTTATTTTGGTGTAAACTTTGTTGCAAGGTCCCCTTTCTTCAGGAGGACTCGCTTTGGAAAACCTTTCTGCTCCAGCATTAGAAGCAGAAATTAGGATTTTAACCAGGCTCTGTTCACAGAAGCAGAGTCTGAAGGGATGGCAGGAACTTGCCCAGGTTAGGAACACGGCCAGAGGGCACAGCGATTGCTTTGCTTTGGAAATCAGTGGACAAGGACTTGGTCTTTAGGTAACCGTGAACACAAACACAGCCAAGCCAGTTCCCAGAGGCAGGATCACTTCTCCCAGCTCTGATCTATCCCCACTTCTAACGCAGAACATACTGTGGATGAACAGGGCACAGTGACCCTGTGCAGCTCTTTGGGAAGGGAAGCAAAGAACGATGCTTCTTCCCTTGGAAAGAGCCACAGGCTACCAGGAGCTGCAGAAGCTGCTGCTTTTAGCAAGTCAGATGTGGGGACACAGAGCTGAAGTCCCAAGGGTGGATTGTTTCCTTTAGCACACACAGCCCAAAACACTTGCAAAATGGGCAGGCTTCTCTGCTGTTACCAGACATCTGTCAGCTGCACGTGTGCTCCTCTCCTTCCCAAGGGCACGGCAGTCTGGGGAGGCAGAATTACCAGCCACAGTTTTAAATCACCCTGTCCCACAG
Organism: Coracias cyanogaster; assembly: GCA_033124195.1. NCBI lineage: Eukaryota > Metazoa > Chordata > Aves > Coraciiformes > Coraciidae > Coracias > Coracias cyanogaster. The sequence goes on from JAVSBS010025681.1 coordinate 10,969, forward strand.
CATTTACTGTAGTGAATTACAGAAGGTTTTGTTTATGTGGATAGACACAACATGGCCTTCACCATCAGCAAGAAACAGCTGGAAGAAGAACATCAATGGAAGACCAGGTACA
>JAVSBS010025683.1:0-18681 GCA_033124195.1 Coracias cyanogaster
GCTCCCCAGAGAGGTTGTGGAGTCTCCTTCTCTGGAGACCTTCAAGACCCATCTGGATGTGTTCCTGTGTAACCTGCCCTAGATTCTATGATCCTACTTAGCAGGGGGTTGGACTTCATGATCTCCAGAGGTCCCTTCCAACCCCTAACATTCTATGATTCTATCAAAGAAAATTTGTGCCCATATATGTGACCCTGGGTCATAACAGCTCAGGCTCTGCTCTGCGTTTTAATGAAGCTCATGTGATATCAGTTATAAATGGGAACTGTGCAGAGCAAGTGACATACTGTATCTGAGAAGGAGTTATAAAAAAAAATATGCTAATTCTGAAAATAAGATTCTTGGAAGGAAATCTGAATATGTTGATGGGACTCTACAGAAAGCAACATAATCCTCCACAAAGACCTGCTGTTGCCAAGAACATATTTTTACCCATCTTAAATGATTACTTTATATAAATGCAGAACTGGTATGTGTTTTTAGAAAAGAAAGAAAATTTTCTCTTAGTAGCATTCATGTAGCATGCTCTTGAGGATGCAGGATCTTTAATCAACCTTTATGTTACACAGCTTTTCAGATGTGTCCTTAAATCTCAAATTCTGATGACTGAAACATGTTTAGCACAAGAACAGCTATAATTGTACAGACTTGTGCCTTTTAGAAAAGTCATGGCTAATGACAGTTTTTTAAAATGAGCTTCTCAGTACTCTGTATCCTCTAGAGGGCTGGAAGGGATTACACGTGTTCTTGGTTGCTCCCTTGAGCTCCTCATTCTACTTCTGAAATCTCTTCTATATGTTTCTGAACTAGCTGTTGTGAAAAAAAAAACAAACAAGGAAAACAAAACAAAACAAAAAACACAACACCCCTGACCCCCCCCCCCAGAAAAAAAAACAAACAACCCCAAAAAACCAAAAAACAAAAAACAACCAGAGCTGAAGCCCTTCATGCATTTATCAGTATCTTAACCCATTCACAAAATTAGTATATTTCGGAAACTACTCATCCAAATAGTTCCTGTGAACACAAGTTGTGTCCATTTTTTGCTTCTTTTTCCTCTCAGGTCTCTCTTCCCTATCTTTAAAACAGAGGAATGGCTGAAATTTTTCAATTCAAACTATTTTGTCAGGACATTTTAGCTAATCAGTTAAACATTTTTTTAAATAATGCTGATTTTTCACAGGTTTATATGAAAATTGAATACTTTATTATTCATTTGAATGTCTTTCTAAAGCATTGCTCTAGCATTTCATACTACCTACACTTTGTGTTCTTCAACTACTTTTCTACCCCATGAGCGAGGATTCCTCACTGAACTATGTGTCTATGCAATGGCCAAGACACCCTGCCGAGAGAAGGCTATGGTGTGGAACCACAGATGTAATTTATCCAATAGCAGCTGTACAAAAGCTGCAACAATCCCTTTCAAGATGGAAATAAAACTGTTTTCATTCAAAATATTACATGGGTTATTTCTTGTGGCTTTCATTAACACTCACAATCTAAATTTTCTCATTGTTCATTTGCCATTTGAGATGTAGGGTGGTAAAATTATTCACTATGGATGCTGTGATACATAACCTAATTCATATAATATGGTTTTGGTTCATAAACAAGTACAAACCTTTAAACACACCGAATACCAATGACTAATAATTATTAATGAACTAAATCATAGGTCCAATTGATGTAGTTAAAAGTACGGTAGCCACTTATATCTCTCTATCCTAGGACTTCCAGATTTGCAGAACTGAACCAAGGTCAATACTGTTGCCCCATTACATTATACAGTGCTAAGAAAGTGAAATATAAAATAATGAAAAAGAAATCCAGAAATCAATACAAACCCCAACAACTATCTTGTTAATTTATTTGCTTTAGCAGCTAGCATATTTCTGCCAGAAATCAAGCCTCCCCCGCTATTTCCCCAAGAAGATACTGGTAATTAATGTCAGAGTGACAGAGAGAACATGCATTTCTATTACCTAAAATATTTGACCAGAAATACTTCCTGCTCCTTTTTAACTCAGTAAACATCAGGAAAAAATGTATCAGATTTCTTTCCTTTATACTGTACAAACAAAGATGAGGAATACCATAAATTGGAAACATGGAGTGGGGAATAATCCCACCATGTTAATTAAATGGACAGTGTATGGAAAAATGCTAGTGAATTCATTATGTATTTCAATTTACAACCATTTCAGCTTGAATAGTGTATCTAGGAAAGCTTCTTGTGTCTACAAGAGGTTTTTCCAGAAGAGAACATTTATTACAGTTGTCTTGGCAACGTGAGCTCTGTGGAAATATAAATCAGAGCTTCAGGAGATTTTGTTTTTAAACTCTGGGGAAAAAAAAAAACAAAACCCAAAACACAAAACCAGAAGAAAAATAAGACAAGTAGGTGAGCAGAACATTATGATCTGGTCTCTGTTAAATGCGTGAAATGACCAGATCCATTACATGTTCAACTATTCCACCTTGCTTTGTGCTGATGAAGCTTTGAGTGGAGTATAGTCTTAAGCAGGAGCCAGGAGCAATGCACTGTGAAAGACGTAAGCAAACTGCATGGAGCCCCATGTGAAAAGATCAAACAGGGTAACAGGCTTAGAGGAACAGGACTCTTTACAAAGTTGGGAAGTCAGAGCAGAATATAGAAGGCTGAAGTGGCACGTGATTGTGATTTTTCAAAACCTTAAATGTTGTTATAAAAAGAACAGTTCCGTGTGGCCATCAGTACCCCAGCCTTGAGGTCCAATGAAGGGGAAGACTAAAAAGAAATTCAGCTTAAATGGAGCAAGATTTTAAGCTGTTAATTAACAAATGTCTTGAAAGAATGTAACAAGTTACCTAGAAAACCTCTCAATATTTGTAATTTTTAAGCACAGACTAAACAAGGTTATTTTGATTGTTTGTTCTTGTGTGGTTGCAAAGAAATTGCTTCAAAGGTACACAAAAACGTGAAATATTCTATCTGATCACTTTTATCTTTACTGGAAAAACCAAGCAATACCTTTCTCACACCCTGGCTGAGCCTCGCACAAAGCTAGGTGTTTACAGTGCTGCCACACGTGTGACAGATGAACCTGGACACAGCTCCACCTGAGCAGGCACGCAGCCTGTCCTAGAGAAGTTGCCACTGCCACCATTGCCTTCATATTAACATATATTGAGAATCATGAATTTCAAATTGGGAATCAAAGTCTAATAACCTTTCTTCTCCCATTACTTAACTAAAAGGCTCATCCAGTGGCAATTGCAAAGGAAGAGCAGAGATGATGTATGACTCTGAGGAAATAGCTTAGCCTGCAAGCACTACCCCTGCTCCCATCACTAGTTTTGGTCAAATACCACATAGCAAATAGGTTGTGAAATGCAAAAAAGTAGCTGAAGCATTTCTAGTTAAACAGCATGTAAACCTAATTTCAACAGGAGATAGAGAAAAAAGTACTGAACTAGCCAAAAGACAAATATACTAAACAGTGATTTCAGCCTGGATACAGATTTCAAGTAAATTTTGTCTGCACTTTCCCAAGACGCCAGCATGTCATGTAAAGATCTTTTCTGTTCATCTTTCAGGACAGTAGCTGCAGTACATTTCTAGCTTGGCACCAATCTAGCCAAATATATTTCTTTCTTCTGTGAGCAGTCACTAATAAAATGACACAGGAAATAATCAATTAAAACCAACCTGACACCAACCAGTAATCAGCCAGATTAAAAAAAAATGGCATTTATCCTGTCCAATCTCATTGACGATGTTGGGATGAAGGTTGGACTTGATGATCCTGGAGGTCCTTTTCAACCATAATGATTCTATGATTCTAATTTCCATTTAAAAATAAACCGTGATCTGAAAGGAACAAAAAGGAATAACCAACGACTGAAGTTCCTCTAACTCTGTGAATTAAAAAAATTTCACTAGCACTTTTATCAGAAGTTTTGTCCTTTCTTAATCACTTAAGCTAATTTTCTCAAAACACTCCCTAGGACATTGATAGATTAAACTTAACACAGAAGCAGTGTATCTGGATAGAAATCACTCAATGTCGCAGTAATACATATCTGTGCTATCTCAAAGAATGGCTCAAAACTTTCTGATCTTCAGAAATTCTTAACATGTTTTTGTAAAGGTTCTTTCTCCTTTAGCACATGTTAACCTATGATGTAATAAATCACCTCTATGCAGTAGGGCAGACACACAAAGCACATCCGTTGATCTTGAAACTTGCTCTTGTTTTTATTTCGGATACAGTGAGGGACGGTAACATCAGCTTCAGGAAATGTTTTGAGTTTTCACTTGTGCTACATATCACACAGTACTGCTGTGTGAAGAAGAAAACTATTCCCAGGTACAACCCACTTGGCAGAACTAAGTCAAGGTGTAAAGACACAAATGACATAAGGGCACTTACTGAAGCTCTGTAAGGCATGAAAGGGTTCTCCTATTTGAAAACACTTTTTTCAGGAAGTTGGTATACTTTAGGATCATCCACTGATGCAAGTCTGCCTACTGTCAACTCACTGGTTAAGAATTTGCCTTGGCTAAATGTCATTTTTCTTGAGGTAGCTGCTATCTTTTATTCTTCTATGCTGCCCACCACTAAAGTATCTGTGGAATGTAAAATCTGTGATGCACTCATCTTCAATGCATCAAACAAACAAAAGTAAAATTTTCCCCATTTTCTTGATGCATAACAGACTAAAGGCACTTCAGATTGTATCTAGGATCTCAGGAAACCTGACAGAATGAGGAAAAGAGCCCCACTTCCAAATTGCAATCTGCTGTGTGAAACCTTACTGCATAAAAAGCTTTTTCTCTCTTTCTTTTATTTACTATACAAATTCACAGTCTGTGAGTGACTCTTGATAGCAACAGTTAAAGAGCAGACAAAATGAAACCTAAGGTATGTTTAAAGCTTCTTGATGTACAGGAACCTTCCTCCTCATTTTTGTGGGGGTGGTTTGCAGTGCCAGCAAAGTTTCGTGATGTTGAATCAAATTGGACTGTGCAGGTGTTTTGACTAGCTTCAGTACCTTTCCCAGTGTGATTCTGTGCATCTCTGGGATGATCCTATTTGACTCCAAGTAAAGAAGAGCAAATTGGCCACTTGTGGCGAGATCATGCAGATAGTCTCAAACAAGTTGCAAGGCTTTGTTTTGTTTCTCATTTCAAAGGTGGAAGAATGTTCACAGACATTATAGACATAAGAAGGAAAATGATGTTTAACTTTTAGTTGGAGAAGACAGATGCTGAATTTTCACTGTTGTCTGCAATGATGTGTTTTCAAAAGATTATAGTCTAAAAGCTGCTCTTTCACTTGCCATATTGCCCTCAGAGACAGCTTTTGCTCATGTCAATGTTGAGTGATCTCAATATCTGAAATGACAGCAAGATGGCAAGCAGGGAAGAGAATGAGAAATAAAAGTGCTTGCTCTCTATTTCAATCTCTTTTCATTTGATGCTTGCTGCCGATGCGAGTGCAGCTGAAAGCATTATACTTCTGGTGCAGAACCTCTGTCTGGAGACTCAGAGCTGGTAGCTTTTTAAAAAAAAAAAAAAAAGAGAAGTGATGCTGTTCACTATTCTGTTGGTCAAGAGATACTTCTACTTTACTAATGGAATCCAGTGTGAGCTAGTTGGACAATTTTTCCATGCATGTGAAGATAAGACAACTATCAAAAGAACTTTAACTTTCTTCACTCCAAACTTTAGTCTAGCTGTTAAAAAAAATGTGCAGAATGTATATGCATTCTGGAGCATCAAAACAGCTGCAGGCATATGAGACTAGATCCTAAACTGATACTGAGGTTGTGAAATAAGCATCAGATAGCTATGAGAATATCTTACAGAAAAAGGTAGAAGAAGAAACCAGCTCTTGTAACAAGATGGTTATAAATACTCTCCTCCTTGCCTGGCTGAGGTGTCTCTGAAATTATTATACCTCAGTTAATTTTTTTTTTTTTTCTTTCAAAACTCATTTAGACATCACACTATAATACATGATAGAAAACCTCAGGTCTCACAGCTAGAAAATGTCATTGCAAGTGCTGTCTTCATAATTGCTGATTCAATAACAGCCACTAATTATGCCACAACAAGACGTTGTCTCTTTATTTCAAAAGAATGCAAGATCACACTTACTGGGAATAATGTTTTCCTGTTAATTATACTATGTTTTACATAGCATGAAATTATGAATTAGAGGTCTTGTTAATGCTCTGTAAAACAATGGCATCTTTCAGTGTAAAATGAACTCAAAACTGAAAAAATATTAAAATATTAACAGCATTCCAAACTTTTAATATATTCTACATATATTGTAAAGTATGTTAATGTTTACTCCTTATATTCTAATATATACCATATCCTGATGCATTCCAAATACAATTAAGAAATATCTATAGGTCATAATAGGGAATTTTGCTCACCAGATATGATTCTGTCTTGATAAAAAAAACATATGCTACTACACACAGAAACCTCTTGTTAAAATACCATTGGAATAATAACGTACACAAAAAACCACTAGCATTTTCTCTCTAAAAAAAAAACCACTAGCTTTTCTCATTACAGCTAATGGCAAAACCTCATTGATTACAACAAGAGCTCTTTGCAGTGAGCACTTTTGCTTACTTTTACTGCAGGCCAAATTATATCCCTGTAATCTCTGGAACCCTTAGTATTTTCCATTGCCACATCAACAGCTGCTAGCAAGTGCTCAGCCTTTTTTCAAGTGCATGAGTCTCTGCTGATGTCCCCAGTCAGCTTGCTCCACGAGGTCAAATCTGAAATACACATGTTCCACTGTTTGAATTGTTATTTCCCTCCCATCTAATAACTAATCTCAGCACAGATTTATACAAACTCAAATGAATGTAACACAGAAGTTTAGGTGTAAATCTCTCTGCATACACTCGTTTTTTGGGTCAGTGGATCAATTTCATACAGATCAGTGACAAGCCTATTTTAGCTAAATCAAGAATAATTACTGAAATACAAAATAACCATACAGTCATCAGTTTAAACTAGACCACATTTGTTTTAAACCATGCTTTCTGATAATTGCATTCAAATCTGCTTTGATCAGATATCGCGTAAGGACATGGAAGGACAGTAAATGACTCTTCTACATGTAGATAAACAATGGCAAACAGTGTGCATTTGTCATATTTTTTAAAGTGCTTAAGTTATTGCTCATTATTTTTGCTCTCTGTGAGTATGAAGAATGGCATTTTGGTTCAAGTGTAGATACTGAACTCCAAAACCTGCTATCTGTCAGCATCAGCTTCTTTCCAAAAGTGCAAATTTCCCTCCTTTCCATGGTCACTCACTCCGGGAAGATACCCACAATATTATAGTTCATGTAGCCAAACACAGCTATACACAAAATGGCATATATTTTTTAAATTGCAATATATCCTGGAGTAAAACAAGTAAGAATATTTTTTAAATGACTCACCTTAAGATGTTCCTGAACTGGAACTCCTAAGCTTCTAAATAAAAACATGCAATAAAGATGTATCTAAGTTTATAAGGGAACTGCCATTTGGGATCTCAGGCAAACTGCCATCTGATGAATATAGATGTATGCACACAAGCCCTCTAATTCACCATTTCATGCTATGTAAAGCATAGTATAAATAAAAGGAAAGTATTATTCCCAGTAGGTGTGATCCTCCATTTTTTTGAAATCAAGAGAGAAAGTCTGTTGTGGCATAATTAGCTGAAAGATCCAGAGCAACAATAGTTAAAGGTTTTTAAACTTTTCGTAATAATTCTCTCCAATATTAAACTATCAAGTTGTTCACCAGAACCACACTCTGCATGTGCTGTAATGCCTGTAATGCCAATTCCTTTCCAGGCTCTGAAAAACTCGCGGCCATGAAGATACGCATTCCTCATTTAGTTAGCCCTGTCACAGGAAGGCACTGATTATGAGAAATTCCTCCTGTCCTCATGTAAATTATTTTCTCCATTTCTGTACTAAATTTTCTATACTCTTTTCATTTGTTAACCTGAGTGAAATAGCCAAAATTTTGCTTTTTCTAGCAATTCAGCTTCTTCTGTTTTTCTGTTGATGAAGATAACAATAAGTTTGTTATTACAACGATGAAGTTTATGGTAATTCTTCAGCCCATGCTGTCTGCACGTATAGGGTCATTGTTTATTATGATGCCAGCTGGAGAGGCTGAAGGTACCATTAACCAAAGGGGGGAAAAACTCAACAAAGCTGCAAAACACAACCATAATGATAAATGTGGTGGTGTTATTATTATTCTTCAATCTCTTCTAATAAGTTATGTGTTCAGCGTGCTAAGCCAGAACAAGTAACATTAACAAACTTCAGCTATCTTGGAAAGAATCTATCACCCTTAATGAAGACAGTCACAGCTTTCCCAATGAAGTCTGTAATGATAAGGCACCTTATACAAAGATTTTTTTATGTTGTAACCAGATAAGGAGTTGAAGATATTATCGAATTGACAAGGCTGCTAAAAGTATGCAGGCAATTATTTTAGTACATTGATGGCTGTATTTCTCACACTAAGTATTTAAACACAATAGCTGCTCTTTTCAATGCCCATGTGTGATTCTCAAGAGCATTATTATTAACTATGCAGAGCATCATGTAAATTTTTTGGACTCACGTTTGCAAAGCTGAGCTCACAGTGTACTGTTATTATTAAAGGATATACCCTGTACAAATTATTATTTATCTGCCTTGTTTGTTTACCATTTCATTAGCTGTTTCTGCAGAACCTAGAAAACTGCTCAGTTATCTGCTGTCTCACTGAAATAAGAGCAAGAAGCCTTCGGGAGACATGATACAGGAAGCCCGCTTGTGGAGTTTACTAGGTCCACAGGGAAGGCAGTAATGTTAGCACATACTGACATGCACCTGTATGAAATTGGTAGGAGAATTCTATGACCAGAACCAAAGTGGGATGAAAGTTTATTACAGAAGCAGTTTTCACATCAAAAATGTTGCTTTGAGAAGTGGTTAATGAGATAAATCCACATCAGTTCCTGACACAAAAGAAGGTCAAAGAACTAAATTACTCGGGGAGTAGTTCATGTCGTGTTTCATAGTGGAATGTGTGTTTTAATTTTTAATGTGTTCTAGTATTTTATGTTATTTCATTATATTTGTTGCAGAAGTATTAACCTGAGAATCACTACACTGGATGAGACCAGTAGCCAGACTCTCTAGAAAGTATCCTCCCTCCCATAGGGGCAATATGTGGGTGCTTATGAAAGAGCACTGCCCAAAAAGGTGCTTCCTTCTCTGTGTATTGCTTGCTAATAACTAATAGCTTAAAACCTGCTTGATTTGGAGGTGCATGCAGTTCACATTCAACAATCACTGATGGACTCCTGCTCCAAAGATCCATTTGCAAAACCAAGCATGGTCTTCACCCCCACAAATCCTGTAGCAATTTTTTATACGTATATGTAACACTTGTGTTGTATAAAAAAAAGGTTTTCTTTTGTTCATTTAAAAAACAAAATCTGGCTCTTATCTCTTATTTTGAGACCTGGGATAATTTATTTCTGTTTAGGTTCTCTACATCTTTCGTGAATACAGGGTGCTCAATATTCTACAGATTTCTCTTGCCTGTTTTGTTTCAGTAGTTACACACCTCTGATCTTTACTGGAACTAGAAAAATTTTATATAGCCTTTCATGAGGCTCAGAGCCTCTAACAAAGCACATAGTACTGAAGACTCTGTTCCACAGATTAGTACAGTAAATATTTTCTATTTTATTTCCTTATTTACTGTTTTAACTACAATAAACATTGCACTTGGTCAAAAAGCATTCAGAAAGGTGGTGACTGCTAATAAAGAGTCTATGCATACACACAGTTAACCTGTTAGCTATTAATCACATTAACTACACACACATATATTTCTTTTCTCTTTGTATATTGCTTTGCATTTGCCATCCTACAACTCTCTGTAGTAGGCTTTTGAGTGGATCACCTCACTTTTTCTCTCTTTTGTAGGTAACATAGGAATATGCTACTGACAACCTCCTGGTTGAAACCCAAGCATTTAGCCCTCCCCTTTGTTTTCTGTTATTTGGTTTTTAATTTGGAGGTGGACTATTCCTCTCATCCCAGGGTTACTAAACTGCCCTTACAAACCTTACAAAGGACCTTTTTCAGTGCTTTCTGAAAACCCCAGTATGCACTAATAATTTAGCAATCTCACCTCATGAAGTCTTTGACAATGTTAACAAACACAGAGGTGTGAAGTACTGACATCCCTTTTACAAAGGTTCTCTCACCTCTTCTCTGGTGTATTAGAGTTACCTGTGTGTCTACTAATTATATTCTTTGTTACAGTGCCCAGTATGCAAGTCAGTTTTACAGTCCATCTGCAATCATCCCTGGATCCAAGCTGTAGACATCCCAGCCTCTGTGCCTCTAGTAACATTTTGAGGAACAGGTAACATACCACATTACAACATAAGCAATTTAATGTCTTCTGGAATATGAAGCTAAATAATCTCAGATCCTGGCACTTTTTACTACTGAGACTGGAAGTTTTATGTAAAAAACACCTCTTTCACAGCTTCTTCAGATTAAGATTTCTCTGATTAATTCTTGGTTTTAAAAAAAAAGTACTTCTGGAAGTACTTCGATCACCTTCTCCCTAAATACTGATGCAACCAATATATTTCGATTTTCAGCAACAGCTTTTATCTTCCCTGACTGCTCCATTTATACTTGGATCAACAGTCTGCTCCAAACACCTTTCTTAAAATCTTCCTAGGTTTTGACATGAAAAAAACAGATTTTGTTACAAGTATTCATACCGCTAACAGAATGCTCCAATTTTATCTTTAACTAGCAAAAGGTTATGCTTATTCATGGTTGCTTGCTTGGAAGTAATTTCTACTTTAAAAGGCTTTTTTTTTTTTTTCCTAATTTCTTAATTACTTCCTTTAAACTGCTATGCAATCATGTTGGCTTTTGAAGGTCATTAAAATAAAACTCTGTTGCAGTGGATTTCTTTCAACATTTCTCCTTAAAAGAAATGATGTTCTTTATAGAGTATCTCTGCCACTGTTAATCTCAAACTAGTACATCTCACTCCAAAATGGCAAGTCACAGCACAGTATGGAATGCCATATCCTGCATTATGCTAATCACACCATTTATATAAATGTCATAATATGGCATGAACTAGTGCATTTTTTGATTTTTAATACAGAAAACATTTTATTACATGGTACAGGTTGTCATCTCTTATTTGATTCATTGGTTAGCTTGCAATACAAGCGAACAGGAAATACAATGAAACTATTTAATACTTTCTTCTTCCTAGATAAGCATTCAGTGTACCAGTTAGAGGAGCAGCTACTTTCTGGATATGTCTCTTATCCTGGAATCATTTTTCTCAGATATTGAAAACAGATGCTCTTTTAATTAGAAGCAGAAAATCTGAGTTTCAGCTAGCAACACCCCAGAGTAGGTTTGACTGTATTGGAGATAAACCACAAACTTCACAGGAGTTCTGCCACCTTCTGTTATGTAAATGTCTGCTTATGTATGCATCTGCTAGATGGCATCAGATCGGTTAAAACGTGCATCTCCATGTGGCTGTGACAGGCTCCAGTTCACAGAAGGGAGACTACTAGTCAATAAAATAGTGTGAACTGTTCTTCCTTAACATTAGTAGTTGAGACCTGTAGCTTTTTAAACAGAGGATCCTGGATTCTATCCCCAGTGCTGTCTATATGCAATTTAGTTGGCTGTTGCCATCTACAACTACATAAAACCAAATTTATTACTATAGCTGTGTTACAAAGAAAGCAGAACCAGCCTGATAGAAGTAAAAATATTAATTCCACCAAGTTCAAAGCCATCTCCTGCATTCTGCTTATCCTCCTCTTTTATAGCCATGACAGCAGTGATAGATGCCTAAAAAATACCTAAGTCAGAATAAATCTCTGCAGAAAACAAAAAAATGAAACATGATCTCTCAAAAATTTTAGCTTACAAAAAAAAAATCCAAACCATAGCACCATACTGCAAATGGTAACTTCATACACACAAAGAAACCAAACCCATATGATCACCACAGGTCATTCCATTTCTAAATGGAGACAGCAAGAATGAGAAGGGAAAGTAATAGCCAACAAGTCACAACACAAAGCATGGCCTGGACTTTATCTCCTTTTTATTCCTTCACAATGCAGGGCTGTTCATGACAATATGGTTAAAACAATTCTTATCTTCTACAGTTGCATTCTGTTCACCAAGCATTTCTAAAGACAGGAATATCCTACCATTTTAACTTTTCCCTGGATAAAGCCTCAGTTGGAAGCTGAGAGATAAGCATGCAAGAGGTACCTTGTTGGCTTAAGATGACACAATAGATCATGAGACTTGCTTATGCTGGGAAAATGAGCTAGTATCTTAAATACTCTGAAAGCCCTAGAATCACTGATGTCTATCAAAAAATGGTTAGCTCTGATAAAAGGGAGAGACAACTCCTTCTTAAGCTCTTTTAGTTACTTTAAAGAACGACAAGAGGAAAAAGAACTAATGGAAGAGGGCTTTAATTGGGTTACCAGTGCTAATGACACCTGTGGTAATTAACTTATTCAATACACTCTCACCAAGTAAGGAAGGTTGGGGTGTTCAGATTGTACTGCCACGGACAATATCCAGAGTAGTTTGCAGACCTTAGCCCTATGCAGATCACTGGACATCTGAATGCAAACTGTAGCTGCTTGTTACTATAGAGAGGACAGTGTGGAAGACAAGCTGTAGAGTTTTAAATAGGCTTTAAGACCTAGAAAAAAGCCTGAGTCAACTACAAGGAATAGGCAAAGTGAAGGGAAGGAAAACTGATACAGTGAGATGCATAAGCTGATTGGCAAGACTTGTGACAGTTGGTGTTTTCCTTGGAGCCTCAGGTTTTAGAATTAAGGGACTAAGGAGAGAGACTGATTCAATTTAATATTAAAATATTTCTAGCTCTTGACCATGTCATTTCAACATTAAAGCTGTAACTGCCCCTCTGAATTTACACATCAGTTTAGTGAAAATAGTGACTCCTTTAGAGAGGGGCAAAAGAATTCAGGAGACATGTCATTTATACAATTTAGCTATTGAAAGCTAAAACTTTCTTATTGTAAATATGGTCTTGTTTTGAGAGTCAGTACTACTTTGACAGAATCACATGGAAATATAAAGGGAACCAGCAAGGTTGCGGAGAGCAGAAGGCTAAATGGGAATAAGGTAAGAAAATACTGTGTTTTCCTTCTGTTGCAGTTGCCTTGGTACACAGTAAAAGGTAGCTTCCAACTACATAGTATCACCCAAAGTGAATCTAGAAATCATGGTAGTTGGGCTAGAGATTGGACGGTGTGTTGTAGCTGTGTTTTTATCTTGCATGCCAAGACAAAGATGTGTTCTTCCCAAGAATTGATTTGAACCTTTCTAGGGTAAAAATCTTATTCCTTTAGAATTCAGAGAAATGTGAATAGTGAATAGATCTGTGCTTCCCTGCTGATCACTACTACAGCTCTAAGGGTCCTCGAGCACTCTGCAGATATTAATACTTTTGTTCACACTCAGGAGTTGCAAAACCAGCCTTATACCTACATTACAGGAGAATAAATGGTGGTTTGGGCATACCATGTGACAAGCTCAAGGTCACACAGCAAAGGAGGAGCAGATCTTGGAATAAACCAAGACAAGCCTATAATTCCTAGTCCCTCCTGGCTGGCATTCTTTCCTATTCCTCTGCTCGAGTCTGATGACTGTACAGCACTGCAAATACCAGCCAGTCCTTCAGCACAGAAGGACAGGGTTTGCTTTAATGCTATTTTTAGTTAAGCAGATCCCACTTTTAAATCTGCAACGCCTCCATTTTCAATATCATGATTATGTTTAATGTTCCATAGGAAGATGAAGGGATTAGTATGAATCAGAAAGCACAATGCAGCGTAGGCAGTACCACGCTGCCTTCTGAAACACCAGCACAGAGCAAACAGGAGCTTCGGTGAGGGCTTTACATGGGGAGCTGGCATTAGGCAGCTGGATGTGTCAGCTGGGTGCCTCATCAGGCAGCTGGTATGAGTGGAAGGTCAAGAGCACATTTACTGTTTACTGAATTTGTAAATTACTAATTATTCAACTCACTAAGCAAGGCACATGGCTCCCCCTCCCATCAGGTCTAAGTGCATATGGAAGAGTAGGAATTCTCAGCTGTATTTTGATAGATGGAAGCAATTAAAGTGTCATAATAAAGGGCAAAAAGAGCTATAATGGGTAGGTCACTAGTAAGTCTAAGCACACTTCCATGTGTGTCAGAGAACACACATGTGTGTCAGAGAACACGTAGAAGATAAAAGTCCTGCTGTGCACTGAAAATAGAAGTGCTCTGTCTCTGCAGATAGTTTGGCAGTACCCTTGCTAACCAGGAGATAGTAAGATGTGGTATCTGTCCACAGGAAGCAATGGCCTAGGAGGAGTTAAAGAGGGGTCTTCATTCAAATTCAGAGCTTTGAGCTGTGGGAGATGGAGACAGCAGCCAAAGCAACCACCTCTGAGCTGGGGAGATTTCAGAGGTACTGGCCAACAAAAGCTGAGGAGCTACAATGCAAAAAAAGAGACTGCCAAGAATGGAAACAAAAAAAACTCTCTGCAACATGAGAGGCACAAAAAAAAAACTATTCAGTGGGCCTTCGAAAAAAGAGATTTGTTCATCCTGTCCTGTGTCTGTCAGTAAAAGAGACTGTTTTGGAAATAAACAATTCAAGAATCAGTAAAAGAGAAACCTGAGATTGAGTATATCATCATCACAACTTGGGAAGTGACTTACTTGTTTTTGCCCTCAGATGCCTTTTAGTCTACCTAGATTGGGGCAGGCATAAATAAAATTGATCAACAGTCAAAGATGGCTGACATAAGGATGCCTCACTGTGGAGGCTGGGAAGGTGTTAGCTTCAGCTGAATAAACCCAAATGAAAGGAACACTTGGGGAGAATACATCAGCCCTTAGCTTGCAGTCACTTACGCCAGCTGAGTGGCCAAATAGGCCTGTCTTCCTCTACAAACACATATCCTTGTAGTGGGAAATGTCTGCCACAGGAAGAATCAAAACATGATACTTCCGGAATTAATAGGGTTAACGGATGCAGTTACACTCTCTACCTAGTCTTTATTTGCTGCAGAATCTATCAAGACCCTTTAGGAAATGGGGAAAAAGATTAACCCATCCTGTACGTGACTGCTCAGACAAGAATGGGAATGAGGATTAACAAACAAGCAGATCTTTGCAGGATAAAGACAAGGAGGGTAGTACAGAAAGCTCAAGAGAAGAGCTTTATAGCTAAACAGACATTACAGGTAAAGTCAATGTTTCACATGAAGGGACTGAAATAAGGATCAACTGTAGCAGATGAATGAGGCTATGTGTTTTTCAGAACATTCAAAACAACAGAAGCAAACAAGCCAGTTAGAGGAATTGACTTTAAAACCAACACTCCCATCCTAAAATGCTTACTTCAAAGGAAAAAACAACACAGTAATGAAAAGCAGCTATTAAATCCAACAGAGAGACTACAAATGAGACTATTGTTTCACAAAAATTCTATGCCAAGACACTTCCAAGTAAATCACTCTATCTATACATATCACTAGAAGCCAGGTTTTATAGCGTCAGACAGCAGAAGCAGGTGAAGTAATGCACTGGTGAGAGGGAAGTGAAGAGCATTCTGCTAGATAGAGCAAAAAGCTTGGTTTTGTAATGGCAACTTTCAGTTTTTGATTCTAGCCGTCTATCAGAGAGGAGATATATGCCTGAGATTAAGTGGCTTTGAAATTGGGTTTTTCCTTTTTTTTTTCTTCTGTCTTTATTTTTAGAGTTGGAATACTTCAATACAGACTTCCATGGAAAAAGGCAGCTCAAGACATTTTCCATCACAGTTTGATTCACAGACCCTTCATTACCCTAAAATGCATGAAATAATATCTGACATCTTGAAAGATATGTCTCAAAAATAAGATGCACTACCAGCTTCTCAAAGCATTTCTCAAAGCATCTCATGCAGCTCAAGACCCAACAGACAGGTTCTTATGCCAAGGCTCTGCCAAAGACCATTTCAATTTTGCTACATAATATATATACATATACAGTTTTAGAGCGTATGTGAAGCTGTTCCCCTAAGCCTTCTCTGTGTAACTTATGACTTTAATGTGCACCTCAGATTTTTTTGTGAAGGTGCTGCTGCAAGTTATGATCTCATATCAATACATGGCTTCCTATCATGGCTCAAGGGTAGGTAACCTTAGTGAAGTCTGAACCGCCCTGGTGGACTGGAGCTCTTAAGAACATGTGAAAAAATCCCATGATGACATGCTGAGTAATACAAACACCGTACTTTCAAACTGTTGTTCATACTAAATGATGGTGTACTCCAGGGGTAGCTTCACACAGGTCAGTGAGGCATTAACTCAGTATGGGAGCTGACTTCAAGCAACTTGAAGAAAGAAAAGGAAAGGCAGTGGCTCATATTCTCATTAGAGAGAAGTTTCTTTTAACTGTTACTTTGAAAGCTGTCAGGTTATAAAAGAAACAGCAACATACCCATGAAGTGACTGAAGAGAACTATGGGACAAATTAAACTAGCAGAACTACTATGGAATGTATGGAATACAAAACAAATAGCAGAGGCAGAAAGGCAGGCAACTATCTCATATATGCAAGTACGGCTAGAAACTGCTTCTTTATTTTCATCTTCTCCCAAGCAGAAAAGGGCCATATAGAGATAAACATCACACTTACCACACCGTTTCCACATATCACCTGAGTTTAACCAGTATCTGGAGTCCCTTGTGCATTTCACCTTTGCTCCTTTCTGAAATAAACTTAATCTCAGTTTGGCTTTTGAGTTTAATAGAATAATCAGAAGTGATGCTTAAGAGTGAAAAGCAGATTTATAGATCCGCAGGCTGTTGAATAACATGATTATGGATCTTCAGTTGTTCAAAGGACCAGAAAAATGTCATGGATTAAGTTGCAATGACCTTAGCACATTTTTTTTTTCAGCAAATTACATGTATATATGTTATATTTTTCCTCAGTTTGCCACAGAGGAACATAAATCACTTTCATCACAGACTGGAAGCTTCCTTTGGAAAAGAAGGGCAACAGCTAGATTCAGAGTTTGCATGAACTGCTAGTGACTCTCTTTGCCATTTTGTCAGTGCCTCTGCTGTACTGCTTCTGAGCCTCACTCATCTGCAAGCTGAGCTTTCAAAGGTCCATTAGAAATCAACTGCAAAATAATTACTGCAGTGGTTGGCTCCAGATCTAACTTGGAAAGTGCTAAGTCATCAGCTCTACAAGCCATAAATTATCAGTTCTGGTCAGTCTCAGTGAAAAAATATAAAAGCCACATCTAAACATAGCTTAAATCCAATCCAATTAAAATAAAAACACATGATGAGAAATGTGCAATGCTCTCATCAGTGGTTTGTGGTGCCTTTAGCACATAGTGAGGTGCAGACAAGGACAGCTTTGAGCCTGAGCAGTGCTTATGCCATCCTGGGTATGTTGGTTATGATCTAAACCTGGTCTGAAAAGCAGGGAAGACTTTTATAGTAGAACTTTTCCATATTCTTAAGATAATCTTCAACATTTTCCTTTTCAGAGTGCCTGACTATAAGGAAAAAGTAACATTTATACATAGGACTAATGATTCAGGAGATAGAAGTACTAGAAAAAAATATTTTGTTTATGAATTGCCATTGAACATTTTCTGATTTTCACATTTACTGATATTCTCTAATTTCTGCAACGAGTTCTTGACCTAAAGACTCCAAGTACTCCAATTTTTTTTTATACCCTAGCCTTGCAGAGCTCTTGATAAATAGCTCATGTGAGCTGTTTCCATTACTTTGAGTAAAGCCAGGCTCCTTTTGCAAATAGTTGTGTCTTAGAATTCAACATTTGCCTTCTTTAAATACTTTACTTTTATTTATCTAAGATTAGCTGTTTCACAAACATTCTTTGCCACAGATTTCTTCAAACCTCTTTGCTAAAATACTCTGTTAAGATGAGAATGCTGCTTTTAGATAAAATTCTCAATTTTCTTAAAACAGAGACAAAATGTACTTTCAGTTATTTGTCCAGCAGTGTTAATAGGACATAAATCTCAAAATTAAGAAACATTTATCCAGTTATTCTGCAGACTCCAGCACTGTTGCATTTAAGTATCTTGCAATCTTATGCAGAAAATGTTTCTATGACGAAAGAATGTATTGATGCTCCTATCTTATAGCCCAAATGCAAGGCCTGGAAAGGCTGTACAGCCATCTAGGGATTGCCTAGAGTTTTTGACAGAAAGGAAAACACAACGAAGGACTCCACTAGAATATATCTTTTTTCCTGAGGAAAAAGGAAAACTATTTTGCTGATTGATCCTCTCTAACTAGCACCACTCAACATTTTTTTTTTTTTTTGACAATAAGAACTTATATAAACAGAGTGAAAGTGGTAATCTACCAGTAGTGAGGCTGGTGTGGTATTTAGAAAAATCACAGACTAACAAGAAACGTAGACTTCAAGTACTAAATAGGGACCTAGCCAGGCCAAAATCTGGGTCAAAATCATCAAAATGAAAGCAACTAATAACACAAATTACTATATCAT
>JAVSBS010025683.1:18781-43883 GCA_033124195.1 Coracias cyanogaster
AAATTAATATATCATACTCCTTATTTTAATGGAATATGATTGTCCCCATATTTAGGGCAAAATTGTTAAACATGGACTATAGTGTCCTGCATTCAATATATAAAAATACTTGAATGGAGGAGCGAGGAACACCCTCCAGACACTTTAGAAGTCTGATGGCTAGATATGATCAGGCATCGATGCTAAGGGCCTCTGGGTGACAGCTGTCCAGAGTGGAAAACAAAACCTGGATAGGATACAGTGCTTTAGGAAAGGCTTCAAAAGGGGTATTCACGCAGGAGAAAAGGGTGCTGTTTAAAGCTAGTCAGTAAAACAGAACAAAACCAAACAAGCTAAATGCGACTTCTTGAACCAAACTCCCTGTTAGACTTAAGTCCTTCTGTTCTGCCAGGTTAATCAGCTTCAGCACGAGCCCAAAGTATTGTCATCGCCCTTGACCCTGAGTACAGTCTTTAACTGTCCTTTGAAAGAACTCAGCTGGCCTTGCTGTTTTCCCATTAAAACAAGGCTGCTAAGGTAGAGGAAGTTCTGTTTCCTGTGCCACAGTGATTAAGGATTATTATCCTGAAAATGGGAAACCTAGATCCTATAAAGATCCAACAGGAGAGGCAGAGGATCAAAGCTGGAAGGTTACAGGATAATAGCTGAGAAGGATCTGCAGAAAGGAATGAACAAGCAACGGCATTTTGAATGGCACTCAGAGACTACTGATGCTGTCAGTCTTCCAGCCACAGATCTTTGTTTTAGTCTGACACTTCGTCTAGTTTCTGAATCCCAGTGGTACTAAGGTAGGATGTATTTTGGCACACCGTGAAACTCCCCAGCTATTGTGAAAAATTTACTTAGATAACTTAGAGTATCCCATTTACTTCTAACTTTGAAGTTTAAAAAAAAAAAAAAAAATCACAAATGCTTTAACTAGCTAAATATTTTTAATAGCTTGTCTTATGCATGCAATGCATAATGCCTTCCAAGTACTTCAACAAGCTAGGAATAGAGAAACATTTAAAGCTGAGTGAGCCATATTTGGGATGAAAAATGGAAATTGTTTAAAAAACGTACCATCGGTTAGAAGATAAATTTTGATGTTTGGGCTATTTCAAGTCAAGCAGGCTGGAAGGATTATAGTTAGCATTTGGCCAGAATATCAGGCCAGGATATCATACTTGCAGAGGAGAACAGCTGTCAGTAATAGAAGTAAATAAGCAATAGGAGCCCTCCTATGCACCTATGGCCAGCCTGGAGCCTGAGCTCAGGAGTGACTTATGTACAGCACTTTTGGTGCTCCTTCCTGCCATTTCCTGGGTTTCCTGGTGAGAAAGCATCCCCTGAAATAAATATTTACTGTCCAAAATTACATGCAAGATGCTCAAGACATGCAGTATAACTGTATTAATTTGTTACAAAGCTTAACATGGGTGGTTTTCATTTACTGTAGGTTTTTCCTCACTCAAGCAGCAATGCTCACTTTTCTACCACTTGGAATTCTTCCCTGAACAGCACAGCCCTTTGACAGTCAGACTTTCACAGGCAAAGTGCCAGCACAATAGTGATGTCAACAGGTGAAAGCCCTGGACTCCTTCCAGTGCATGCCTACATCTTCTGCAGATATAAAACATCTTTGTGAGGAGTTCATGATGCTGGCAGAAACAGCCAGAAGATGTGTATTCCAGTGATGCTACATCTGTCAATATTGTCACTTGACAGTGGCTGGCAGGAAAGCTTTCCACTGCAGACCTGACCTCAGCCTTCACTGCTTTGGGCACTCTTCAGAACTCAACTCCCACTTTCTCCTATATCACAACATGCTGTTTTGTGTACTAGGAAAGACTGAAGGGGCACACACTTGCCCCGCAATGAATAAATTCCTCTTTAGAGGCAAAACTTTGGGTAGACAGACACGTAGCTAATTGCCTTAAGTACTTAAAAATTTGCACTAAATACATTTTTATGTATATTCCATTAGCCAATTTTCTGCAGTTTAGCTATTTGAAACTGTTATGTGTGTCTGCAAAGTGCAAAGTTTTATTCCCTATAAATCAGAAATTGCATTGTGGCACCTGTGCCCTTTGTTTCTCCCTGCTTTTGAAGTTTGTTTGCCAAATGCAGTATTTTTATTCGCTGACAGAATTTTTATTTCCTGATGGGTGGTGGGCGCACACTGATAGTACGGCATTTTCACAAGCAATGAAAATGCATTTGGTCATTCTTGCAAGCTCCCAAAACACTCAAACCAGGAAGGCAGGGCAGGGAGGAGAGCAGGGCAAACTGCTCCTTCTCTCATGTTATTTTACCGTTCAGACTCATCTCCAAAGCACCAAACATTCTGTGACCAACAAATAACACTCTGTTTTGTATCTCAGCTGCTGTTTTGGCAGCTCCGGAATGTGCCCTTTCACTAGATAGACAAGCTATCTAGAAGTTAACATTACCATTTTCTTTCATGTACAGCAGTTATATCAATTTTCCTATTCAGCCTGCACAGGGGTCATAAATGAGATCACAGTTATACAGAATTACAGATGAAAAGCTACAACCGGAAGTCAACAAGACTGGCAAGGAAACTTAAATAGTAGTATTCTTCACCAAGTGAGACAGAGAATGTCACTCCTTTGGGGTGAGTCTACAGTCTAGATGGTCCAGGAAGAAAATGCATTAAAGAATATAAGAAATATACAGCCTGGAGCAAAGTTTCTCAAGTTGGGGTAGATTTATGCCAGTTCAAGGATATTAGGACTGCAATATTCTTTCCCTTCAAGTCTGCTGAGGTTTTCATAGGATATCTAATGTCAAACCAGACTGACTTGTCTAGGAGTATAGAACACAGTCACCATTTCCCAGAAATGAGAGACAATTTTCTGAGTTCCCACCTGTAGCTTATCATTTCCTTCCTTATATCTGCATCTTCCAACACCACAGCACATTGAATGCAACATCAGCTTTGAATAGAAATCTATCAGTTACATACAGAGGGAAAGGCAGTCTGTAAGCTACTATCCTTCCTCCTTCTTGTCATGATACACATCAAGAGCATCAAAAAAGGATGGAAGAAAAGTAACTATTTCAAAATGATATAGCTGATAGCAGAATATCCCATTATATAATTATGATATATATATATATACAGCTATAGGTGAGCATTTCTTTGACAGTGTACACTTGACACCTCATCCTAAGCTAGTGTAGCTTCAGATTTACTTATTCATTTAAGTCTCAGTGCATTCACTGAATCTTAGTTAGTTAAAATAGAGAGGCAGCTACTATGCCAGAAGGAGATGTTCTGAAATGCTCTCAGCTGGGAGTCTCATTTTACGCAGCATACAAAAAGGCTTCTGAAAAGCAGCACATTAACACAAAACAACACAAGTGGCAACTGAACAGGATACGACGAGACCATTTTCACAAATGTCTCATCAATAAACATCATAAAAGACTCACGTCAAGAAACAGTACTCCATCTACCAGTCTACGCAAACTACAGTAAGTAATGAAAACATAAATAAGAGCGCAATAAGGAATGCAGGCAGGGAGTACAACTGATATCACTGAAACACAAGCAGAACAGCCAGGTTACTGGTGAAAACAGAGGGTATTTTCTATAGGGGGAAATTGTGCATATCTTCCTGCTACAAGAGAGATTAGCACTGGAGTGAAGAGTAAAGTGCATGGATTCATTCTTTCATCAAGTGCTGCAGTTAAGAGAACTGAGTCCATTGCATTTGCAAAGAGTCACTTGGGAAAAATAATTGGAGTTTATTTTTAATTGAAGTACTTGCATGTCTCACATTGCAGTGTGAATGCTCTCATCAGAATTCCAGGGGCTTTTGTTTCTGCAGTGTAACTCACTTCAAAATGCCTCTGTTCTTGAATGAGTGTATCCATGCTGTCCGCTTTGGTTTAAGTAATCACTGTTAAATTCACCTGACTAGATTAACTGTCTGAAGCACCTCCATATAGACAAGCAGTAAATGAGAATGGAATAGAGATGCACTAAAGATGAAGAATAGAATAAGACAACACTATAGGGCTCATTTTATCTTGTGCTGCAGGCGAGGCTTGCCTCTAAAGGCATCAGGAAAGTACAAATGCAGTCCTAAATTCATCCAACAAAGGCACAAACTGCGTTTGCACAGAAAATGAATAAGCTAGCATTCACATGAAAAAAGGTATTAAGAAATTAAAGACAAAGATTGTAATCTATTTATTCTTGAGTTCTTAAAACATATGTATTTTCTTTAATTAGAAGCAAGCATCCACATAAGAAATGCAACCTTGTACCTTTTAATAGCTGAAGCATAAGCATAATCAGTTGTGATGGAAACTCCAGATTACATGCTCTCATCTCTTGACCTTGCAGTCACTGTGTTTCTCTCTAGCTGTAATTAATACCCTCATATTAGGGGGACTATGACTTTGTAGGGAAAGTGCTTCAGTAAATAGAGGCACTCTAACATCCGTTCATATTGTCACAAATGCCACAGGGTCAAGTCTGAGTTTAAGGCTGCTGCACACCAGCAGCTGGGCAGTCGGCACTTCTCTTTTCTAGACACAAGGGATTGACTATAGAAGTTCAATAGGGTGCATATTCCATTTTCAACACAGTGAGAACAGCACTGAAGAGTTGACCCTATAGTGACCTACATAGCACCATGCAGCTCCTAGTCACGTACTCCCTTCTGTCATAATGAAAAAACTTAGGTGTTGGAAATCAAGGCTGTCATTTCACTGCATTTCAGCTCTCCTGTATGTAAAACTAAAGCTACCAAGAGGCTGCATGACAAAGATTAACCTTCTAGTACCAAACAGTGGTAGATGAGAACAAACTCCTTTCACAAACTAAGCACTCATGTGGTCCAGACTCTTCTCCTTCAAATTGTTGCCTTTGTTCTACAAGTTTCATGAAAGGAAAAAGCAAGCAGTCTAAAGGAGAAAAGAAAATTTTTGTTAGAGAGGGGGATTTATGTCCATCTCTGCCCTTCATCAGGTTAAAACTGGCTGATGACTCCTCCAGCTCTGGCTGGAGGCCATAGAAATATCAGTTACGTGGACTGCCCAGATTTAGACTTGTATAAACTCAGCTTTACTTTAAAATAAAAGAATAAAAACAAATTAAAAACCCCTCCACAAACCCAAAAGTACCAAATCTGTCTTTTATCAGTCTCTGTATTAAAAAAAAAAATTAAGAAATTCAATCATCTGTGCCTCTGCTTCCCCATTCCTCAAAAGGGAGAATTGTTAGGATGCTGAACAACGACAAGGCAGCAACAAGTTTTGCCCTTGAGCTGCAGGAGAAACTCTACTGCCTTCACTCAAAGTCCTTTCTGGAAGACCAGAAGAAATAGGAACAGAATGATGTGAGGAGCAAACTCAGAGAAATGCTGATTGTAAGATACTGAAATGTTATTTCCTGGAGTAATTATGTGGTTCAGTGAGTGCACTGAAATCAGCAACACTCAGGTAGTTTGACACTTCATGCAGCATTGCGTCGCACAGTTCTGTTAAGCTACACACAGTAACATGCCTCTCCTCTTTATTGCGTCATTTAGAGTACTTGATTAGTCATTTTTAAAAAATCCCTCATGATTTCTTAAAAATGAGTCTCTGTCTTCCTCTCAGCTTTCCATCTGTAAAACAGGATACAGTGTCCAATCTGTGACATCTGTAAAAAGATGTTTGGCTGCATGAAAAGGACTCTACAGCTTTTGGGGTAAAACATAGGCTCTTCCAAGAACCAAAAGTAAACAAAATCCAAAAATTGCCCCTGCTATCATGTCTGGTAACATGGTGCTCTGCCTCTCACAGATCACTTCACTGTTTAAGGGGTTTGTTTTAATTTTCCTCTTTGAAGTAACAACTTACCATTCACTGACCTTCCCTCTCTGTATTGCTAGATTTTGTACAAACAGGTAAACCACCTGTAAAATACAGGTAAACAAAAGAGTTTTACAGTATACCCATAGTCTCAAAGCAAAAGAAGAAAAATAAAAATGAAGGTTAGAAAATAGGGGCTCTGGGGCCTCAAGCAGTGCAAGGAGAGAGCAAGAAATACAGCCAGCATCTGAGTTCCTTAAAAAACAGCAAGCCAAAGCATAAGAGAGCAAGCGCACCGCAGGCAGTGCTGGACTGCAGCCACACTCCTGCTTGCGCCAGAGCAAGACTGTTTCTTGTGCCCTTTGATGGTAGAGGTTAGCACTGGCCACAGGGCACAGATCTCTTCAAAACCTGCACACAGAGGTGTCTGTAACTTGAATAAACAAATTTCGAAGAGAAAGGTCACGGCCTAATGCATGGATCGCAAAAGGAAAGACATGTAGCAACTTCTCTTGAGGCACTGGGACAATTTGCATATGCTGCATACAAGACAGCAACACATGGCAGAGGAGTGTGTTGACAAGTTAATGACTGTACTACTTACACTGCAATCTAAACAAAAGAAAAATGCAAATCTGTATCTATTTTTCAAGTAAGAGGGAGTTCTGTATGTCTAACTTTGGAAGCTGGTACCTAAAAATGTGCATCTGTCAGTGGGAAAAAATGAT
Source organism: Coracias cyanogaster (assembly GCA_033124195.1). Classification (NCBI taxonomy): domain Eukaryota; kingdom Metazoa; phylum Chordata; class Aves; order Coraciiformes; family Coraciidae; genus Coracias; species Coracias cyanogaster. The sequence continues at coordinate 25,321 of JAVSBS010025683.1, forward strand.
GTCATCACCGAATTCTGGACCTTTAAAATTTAAAGCTTCAAGTATACATAACTAGATACTGGTATTTCAAATATTTATGTCTTAGAGGGTGTCCTCCACAAATTTGTATGAATACACCTTAAAGGATTGTAGAAAGCTCTGAATACGTCATAAAAGGAAAATGCTACTCAAGATGTACATATGTTTCCATAATGAGAAAAGCATTGTATCTGCAAAGGCTTATACAACAGTGACTTCTGCTGTGAAAGCTGTGTCAAACCAGCGTATCAGTTAAGGTTAAAAATTCCTGGTATTGCTCCAATAACTCAAAATACTTAGTATGCTTTAAATAGAACTTAACAATATGCTTCTGGCAGGAGCATTTATAATGAGAGGTCTCAGTTCCTGTTCTTATTCCTACAGCAAGGGGTGAAATGTCTACTTTAGTGGGACAAGGATGGAGACATAAAAATCAAACTGTTTGTCCACTAGTCCTAAAACAAGAATAACATTTTCTCATTACCAGGAAATTCTGAACACTTAATTTTGAAGGCATGTAGATTCAGAAGAGTTTTCAGGACTTACATCTGGCACCTTGATCTGATGCCACTGCATCTTACCTGAGTTAAAAGCAAAGGCAGTTTTAGCCAACTTCTATTATGCCTGCATCCTATAAACACTTCAGGATTTTCCTTCCAGGAAAGAGTACAGGAAGAGGTTTAACAGCCTTTGCCTCTACAAAAAAAATAGGATACAAAAAAAAAAAAAAAAATAATAAGCTTCCGAGATCTGAGGAAGTTGCTTTGGTTTTTCATTAAAAAAAAGTCAAGTGGTTTCAAGAAAGAATTTACCTATGATAAAAAGAGACCACGAATCTTCAGGAATTTTAATACAGAATTATCTTCTGGAAAATCAACTCCTAATGAAGAAAAAAAATATGTTGCCCATAAATTAGAATGAGTTAAATGTTCATCAGAAAATATTTGACTAAAAAAAAGCAGTCTGCACCCCCAGTCTGCACCCCTCTGTGTTTAAAGCCAATTTCCTTTCTTGCCTATTCACAGACTGGTGGAAAACAACACTTTGCACAGGCTATACACACTGAGTTAGTCAGCATGAACTGTTACCAAAGCTTTCCATTTTCAGTCATACCTTTTACAAGTAGGACTTGATGCTGAGCCAGTCAGCCTGATGCTCTCTCATGCTTTTTGCATACTTCAGGGACTAGATTATTATTGTCTGGTCTCAACTAAAGGTCTGTGGCCATACAAGGCTTAGTACGTCTTCATCAATTTAGGGTGACTGTTACAAAATAACCCGTAATAGGTGTTTGGCTTTAACACTTTAGTAATGTTGGATTTACAGATAAGAAATATGCAATACTTTTCAATCCTTTCAAAACCACCATTATTTGAATTCCCATTAATTGTGCATTATAGATGTCAGCATACATTACTTTAACATTCAGTCACTTTTTTTTTTCATGCCATGTGTTGCAGCTGTTGATTTACGGTCATCACTAACACTGTATGTTCTCATCATTGATTTTGCTAATACTTTCTGTCTTACAGAAGAAATTGTCATAAAATACATATTATTTTCTTAAACCTAAGCATGATTGTCTGTTTTGGCGGTTTGTTTGTTTGTTTCGGTTTTGGTTTTTTGTTATTGAAGTACTTTGTGATTTACAAAAAACAAGAAAAGAATTTTCTGCCAGGCTTGTGACCTTGAGGATGAGAGTTTAAACTCTACTCTTAATCTTGCAAGAAAAACCAATCAGTGCTATACACAGCATAAAATCACTTTAAAGGAGATGTTGTAACTACAAAAATAAACAGTGTCAGTGACAATGTTTTATGTATCAGTTTGCATCAAGGGAGAGTTTCTCAAATTTTAAATGAACAGTTAGATAAATGCAAGTCATCTTCCATGTATTATTGTTTCCGCTGAAGAAAATGTTTCTGCTTTTTCTTTCATCTGTTCTAAATTATGTACTGGCCATATTAACACACCGGGAAAAGAAAGATTTAGTCTCTCTCACATACTAAAAATATTTTTTTTTTCCTCTAATCATTATATTCTGTACTACACACAGTAAAAATCCTCCAACAAAACTTTTAATGATGAGTAATTATATAACTTCTGTTTTGAGTAGTTGGCTTGAGACACCTTTTAAAAGGTCCTTTCTTTTTCAGGAATTACTGAAAATTTTCCTGAAAATAGTGAATACCAAGAAATTTCATTAAATAGAACAACATTCTACCTTTTGCTGCAACTTACTGTCTCATTTTCATGTTTATCAAATGAAATAGTCCATTCCAATTCCTTTACATTTCACAAATGTAACTTTCAGCCTCAAAACACCTTTTTAAGGTAGATATATTAAAAATCAAACATAAGGCTAAATAATTGAAAATCAGAACATCAGAGTCTTGTGGGTTTTTATGTAACCCATCAGCTTCATTCTAAACCATTTTGCCATTTTTCTGTTTCACATTGACTAACAAACCATATATATAATTTATCACTGCTTTTCAGGAAATGTTCTTGGAATATATAGTATTTGCAGACTTAGATTTAAAAACTACAACAACAACAAACCAGCACACTCAGAAAACACAGGAGTAGATATGCAAAAGGGAATCCCTCATTGGATAGATTAGCCATAAAAACCAAATCTTTGAAATATATCAGGTTATATATCTGCTTGAAACCTGTCTCTGGATTGAAGACCTCCTTTAAGAATTCAGTGGAAAACTAACAAACCACCTCTGTTTTAAATGGTGAGGTAAGATTGTGGCAGAGCTAGGAACTTTTTGTAAACAGACTTTCCCTTGCTCCAATAGATTTCATTTTTCTATGCTAGCAGAAAGAAGGTCTGTTCCTTTACCAATGCTATTTTTAATGCCTAGAAAGCAACATTTAAAGTCTCATTATCAGAGCACTGACAGCAAGAAAGAAAATTACATTCGAACTCTGGTTTATATTGTTCCACAAAATTATTTCTGAGTAGCTCTTGCTACTCTGATCAGGTAAGAAAACTGAAAAGGATTTTAGGGGCCCATGACTTCCAACATCCAACACTAGTTTGTTGCTGTTCTTGTTCTTTCCATCATATATTGTGTATTACAGACTGCCTACATCTTCAGATGACTGACAGTACAGAGGATGTAAATTAAAAATTGGGCTTTACTGCAAGAGTAGAGTGGGAAAGAAACAAGAGAAATATGGCTACTTCTGGCAAGTTCCAGCATTTCAGAACCCTTTTATAAACTGATCTCTTGTAACTTTAGTCACATCCGAAGTTATAGCAAAAAAAGGTTAAAGTTAGAATAATGACAGTTTATTTCTAGTGAAGGTCAAGAACCATTTGTGGATCTCAGTAATTTGTACCAAGTCAGTTCAGCTATACATCTGCATACCTTACCAGCACTGTGTTATCATAGAATCAGAATAGAGCGCAGAGGGAAACGCAAGTTAATTCAGACTGCAGCCTCTGCAAGCCAGCAGAGGTCAGAAAATCCTATGGCAGGTGTGTGGACTTTCCCAAGTCATCTTCTGTTGCTTACCAAGTAGGTTCTTTTACAAATGTACTGCTGACACTGCTGGAAACCTAGTAAGGCATCACTTTCAGAAACTGCAGACTTGGAATCCTTGCTAAAACATTATCTGAAATTGCAAGCTGCTGAATGCTGGAGTGGATCAGCCGCTGCTGTTCACAAGATCATGAACGGTGAGTATAACCAGCATCTAGAATCAAATCAGTAATTATTACACAACCACATAGTATGCTTTACAAAACAAACAGACTTTACATAATATCCAAAAATACTTAAGTATTAGATAACAGGGCGAGGAAGAGAGCGATTAGGTTGCATCAGCAATGGAAAAAATCTCTTTGAGAGTTTAGATGTGCAAGGAGTTAAGGAACAACACCACAAGTGTAGCATGAAGCAAGGAAATGGGGCAAACCAGAAGGCTGCACTGAATTGGAGACACATCTTGAAAGAAGATTTATCTACTAATTGTAGCAAGACTATAAAACTGAATATAACATTATAAGAAGGGGAAGGCTTGTGATGTATCCATAATAGAGGTCTCACACAAACTAGAAGCTCACTCCTATTCTGAGAAAAATGTTACGGAGCACTTTGCAGAACTATGCCTGTGTATATGGTTACATAGCGGAAAAGGGACAACTGAAAGTAGAAATGTGTCTGCAATTGCTGACCAGAAACCCCCTTTCATCTCTGGAAGGCACAGAACTGCTACTGTGTAGCCAGGACTGGAAGCATATCACTAAGGTTAACTCATGCAGGACTGAAGCATTATGAATTACCCATGGAGGTGCACAGCTGTGGACTGAAGCCTGTACAGCCCCAACACTTCCTTATTACATGCTGTCAGAAGACAGCTCTGACCATGTCATGCGCAGAAGAACAGAGCAGCGTAGGTATCAGATAGGAACTCAAGTGTCTCTTGGAGTTTGAATCTTGCAGCTCTGAGAGAAACTCTGCCACATAAGGCCGGGAGGAAGGGGAAGATATGCAATTGATTTTCACAACTTCACTTGAATTATTTTGCAGCTGTAAAGTCATCACTCAGGCACAAAATATGTGGTACCACCCTGAAAAATGAATTCTAAATAATTAAACTCCAACTCAGTCAAAGCAGGTCTCAACACATGACACTAATTGCAGCTATTAAACTCACATTTTTTACTACAGTGCAAGTCAGGGTACAAGTATGCATTTGAATGTTAGAAACATTTGCAGCCACAAGCTCTGCAAGGCCACACAGTCCAGCCAATCCCAGATATAAGCCATACGGGTTTGCACCATGTTACCAGCCTTATGGGTTGCGGAGGACAGGCAGCTTGTATCACTATCCTGGAATTCAGCTCCATGTGTTTGGTTTCTTCAGTAATTCCACTTATTCATTTTGTATCACAATCCTACTTCTTATTATAATGATGTGAGCAATTGTTAGCATTCTCAAATCGTATCTTCACATCAGAAAAAAAGTTTCTGTAACTTAGCTTAGGGTCTTTCGGCTGACTCCACTGGAATTATCCTCTCAAAATGCTATAATTAACAGTTATTTTCATCACAGAAGACAAACAATTGCATTTAGACCCCTTGCACCTGTTTATAGGAAGTAATGCATTTCCAGCCTTTTATTGCTTACACTGGCCAAATATCAGACAAGCTTGAAACCTAAAAACCTTAGGTTTGTCATAGGTGGGCCACAAATACTGTCTTATTTAGGTTAAACAATCAGATGATTTGAGCATCTAAATGCCAAGCATTTCTGGAGCTGGCAGATTTGGCAAATGAAGGAATTACAATTATTTTAATTGATTAGCATATTATTGCTAATAAGAGATGATGAATCCGCAGCAAAACTAGATGCAAAAGTCGTGGGAAAAGGGTCACTTCTTCTGAAGACTAGAGTCACCATCTTCAGAAAGCAAATCATCCCCTGCCTTTGGAGGAAGGGCATAGTGAAGATTACGTAAGAAATGTCATCCACATTTGCATTGAAAAAAACTTTAAAAGAAAAAAAGGCATTGCAAATCTAAGTGAAAGCTTATCAAGAAAAGACAGATTTTTTTCAAGCTGTTGAAAGTATTTAAGCTTCTGACAGACTTGCTTCCAATTTTGGAGACATCAGTATATTGTTATATATGCAGTATGTATATAGATTAAAAGTAAACTGCCTTTGGTTTCTGAACTTTTAATATGCCTTTAGGAAGATGGGAAGGACCCAGAATCATAAGAAATGCCAAACTGGACACTTAGGAAGTGGGGTTTGGGGGGCGAAGAGGTTGTTTTGTTTTGTGCAATGGGTTGGGGGTGTTGTTTCAGTTTTGGGTTGTTTGCTTCTCTAACTAGCTCTCGGACATTCTCTTTATACTGCGAACAAGCAAAAGAATGGGTCATAAATCAAGGTACGCTATCTTTCAAAGCTTCCTCAGCCACCGGTGTTATTTCCTTCAATATGACAGACAAAGAAAATAACCCAGTGAGCACACACATTTAGCATATAATGTACTGTTATTAAAACATAGCAATGATAGATAACTCATCATCATATGAAGTGACTAAGTTACATAGTACAAAGATTTTGGTGATTTGCTTCTTAAAAACAAGGATTATATCTCTGTCATTTTCCCTCCTACATTTTTACAAAAAAGACTCATTCTAAGAACTTGCATGTGTCAAAAAAAAAAAAGAAGAATCTGGAATTTCATACTAGACATACGGGGGGAAAAAACCACACTGCAACTTTAACAGGTGTATTTTGTACAAGAAAATTAATTACAAATGCTTACTTGAAGTAGGCCTACTGAAATCAGAATATATGTACTACTCCTCACTGTTTTTAAACTAAGTCACAAGATGAAATAAATATAAAATATAAAACAAAAAACCAAAACAACAGAACTTATTCTGTACTGAAGGTCTACATGGTAACTTCCAGTACTGAAAATGTTTTGTAATTTTTTTAGTCACAGGATGCTTTCTATGTACAGTTTACTCCAAGAAAAGGATCCATCTAGACCACTTGCAAATATAAAGTTACAACATTCATCCAAAATAACTTACAATGTAATAAACAACCATTCTTATGAAAGCTTGTAAGAAATTGTTAAAATAAGAGTTGAGCAATCCTACATTAAGCTAGTATGTTTACACTTAAGTACTAGGATTCCTCACTCACCTGGTGCTTGGATTCACACTCTCATCATTTGGGTTGTGCTAGCAAAAGCATCTCTTTGAATACTAAGAAAGAAGTCAAATGGGATTGTTAGAGTTTGCTACCAAATGTTCACCAAATGTACTTATTCAGTGAAGAACTCCAAGACATTTTCTAAGCAAAAAAGACATAGAACTAAGGTTTAAAAAAACCCCTCTCTTTAAAAGCAACAAGATTAATAAGAAACACGTATTGACACAGCAGCCACAAGAAAATTTACAGCAAGAGGCACCTTTTTTATACTGTTCAGTTTCTACTGCAGGTGTGAAGCCTTTACTGGTTGCTCCACAAGATCAGTCTGCCTTTTTGGTTATCTGTATTTTTCACAGCAGGTCTTTTCAGTTTCGAAGGGAGTGCACATTTTTCCAATCTCAGTGTATTTAAAAAGAAACTGTCCATTGTGAACTGGAGATATAGAATCTTATAAATTAAATGGAGCCTTAAAGATAAGCCTAGAAAAGATTACCAGACTGTACTTCAACTATGACTACATCCATCTGAGATGCATTCTAGAAAAGCCGTTCAAGACTGCTTAAGACAATGTTTGCATTCACTGAAAGATTACGATACAGCCTGAGAAAGGACCCTTGTCTGAGATGGAGACATTGGCAGCTATTGAAGCATAATTCTGGATCTGGCTAACACCTGCCCTGCAGTTCAGGTCAATGTGAACAGAATGCAAAGGTTTGAAAGCAAGTAGATGCTTGTCAGTATATTAACAACAGACCATACATACGGGCTGCAGTATCTTCAGCCATTTTATGTGAGTTTAGCTATGGAGAAACAAAATTAGAAGATGCTGATTTCTAGTCAACACCTTAACCACAGCCATACATGCTGCATGGTGGCTTATCAGCACGAGGGTGAAATTTTCAGACCTTTGTTGTCAAGCTGTATTACTTTTGCACTATTTTTAAAATACACACAGAACTGTACTGCTTATTTAAACACCTAGACAAAGTTACTCTTTTCAGAATGATGGCCAAACTAGCTCCAGTATATAGTATCATAAAATAAAATAGTGTAGCAGAAAACTCTTAATCAGAGCTAAAGGAATCTTTCTAGTGTTTAGACAAGGCTCCTATCCTACCTCCTCATGATCAGAAGGTATGCAAGGTATGGCTGTTATTGACCTGCCAGAACCTCTCTATTTGCATTTTCTTCATCCTCTATTAGAAGATGGCACCATGGTGGTTTGTTTTTTTTTTTTTTCCAAGAAAAGCAGATAAGGTTCAAGTTCTGCCTTATGAATGAAGGTTATTACTAGGTATGCAGACTAGAAGAGGACTGACCACTCACCAATCCAGTTTATGGTGAAGTTGACTACTTGGCATCTGAGAATAAAGCAACTCATTAAGCAGAAGAGTGAATACACAGTAATTACCTTCCTCGAGTTTTCAGGTAACTCAGTGAACAGAAGAGGCTGGTCTGTCTGAAGTGCAAAAACTGAGCCACAGGAATCTACAATGTGCATTTAAGCTAACAATTTACAGTTCTGCCTGTTAGGTTTCCCCTGGTTTTCAGTGACATTCTCTTGAAAGTGAGTGTGATAGACTCGTTCTCCAGTTAAAGCTTCCATCCAATTCAACTGCATTTCCGCTTGAAATCCTTGAAAGTTAAAAATATGTTAACACAAACCAGCATCTCATTTACTGTATCCTGCAGTTTTTTAACACCTTTGGTATTATACACATGCAAGGCTGGGCAAAAACACAAAACCAAAACTTGTTTGTCTCAAGGTGGGCACTGTATGTGCCAATTTTAGTCAGAAAATAAAGCCTTATATGAGGACTCAACTAAATAGAGTCAAGGAGAACATTGGCTTTACACACCTTTCACACAAAGTCAAGTTATAGAAATTGACCTTTATTTTGTATCAGTTTCTTTAACTTTTTTTTTTTTGATACAAAGTGACATTTTAATTTTAGTACAGAAAAACCATGTCAGAACAGTACCTGTCTGTTTCAGTTGTACCACTGGAATCTACTCTGACCTAAAACTTTAAAAAACAAACAAACAAAGTATGAGATAAAAAAACCCCAAACAACTGCTGTCCCTCACCATGAGAAGTACTTTGACTAGTAATTAATTAATACCATTTCCTATTTTTTAATTTATATATATAGTATTATAATAGTAGGGTATAATACTATATAAAATACTATATATATTTTATACGTATTATAGTTCACAATACTCTCTCTATATAGTATATAACTATATAAATACTATATCGAGTATTTTGAACTATAAAATAGCATCTGTAAAACAGAATTTAAATTTAGGACTAGATCTTTCTTTGAAGACCTGTGCAAGAAGAATCCCTTTTTTTAATTAAGAAAGCTGCAAACAAAAGCAATGTTACGGTCTGTAGTGTAAAACTAGAAACCCTATAAAATGAAATGTTAGGAACAGTGATTGAGAAGCAGTTCTACTCAAATAATATTTCTAAAACAATTAAAATACAGTACCCAAGAAACATGGCACAAGAGACAGAAGAGACAGGTACAAAACCTGTGTTAGGAACACAGAGTCAGAAGTGCAATAAAAAAAAAGGGAACTGATCAATGGAGTTTGGTACAATAGGTAAAGAAGTATTGCAACCAAAACTAAACAATCACTTATTTTTTACAGTGAAAACACTAAGAATTTAGTACCTTTCTAAAGGACTTTAATCAGAGCCCTAAAACAGTGGCTGCTCTTAAATAAAAACTATCTATGTGAATGCTACACACCGAAGTACAAAGCTTAAGAATTACCCTGCAAAATTGCACCAACATAAGCTTTCTGTATTTACAGTATCTAAAAGTGACAGAACACAGCATGCTAGGCCTAGCTTATGACTCTTCCCCACCAGTACTTAATCCAGGCCCAACAACTAAAAATTATTATTTCTCAACACACATTAAGCTTGGATTGTTCAGATATATTATGACATTTAAATACTAGATTCATGCATAAAACAAGAAACGATATCTTTGACAGACAAGCATTGACAGGATACAAACAGTGGTCTGCCCTGTAGAGGAGTGTACTTCCTTCTGAGCTTACTCCAAAGACGTACCGATTCAATCCACTTTATTGCCTGGTTGTCAAGTCAACAATGTGCTTAGATATGGTCCAAATAGCAACTAAGAGTCACATTGCACTAAACCATTTGCTCATATTCAGAAATTTCACTCCGTTTTGGAGAGTTACCTCATTAAGTGAAAGGACATGGATTTAAAAAAAACAAACCAAACAAAACAGAAAAAATGGACATTCAAGTAAACAGTAACAACCAAATACTTTGAAAAGTTTTTTGTAAACTTGTCATTTTACAGGATTTTGCAGCATTGCTAAATTCATTCCTCATGGACAAGTACACACAGGTTGCAACCCCTCGCGACAACCTGTCACATGTACATGTACGACACAAGAGACAAGCTCGGTGAAGTGATCTACCTCTTCCCATATGCCTCATTGGGTCCTTGTGTTCAGTGTTATCATTCCCCTCCATGAAACAGAAATCACTTACAGGTATCTTTATAAAGACAGAAATGGACAGTCTGTTGGTTGGATAGACAGTTAGTTCATTATTTACATCTGCAAAGCAGTTTCACAGCAAAATAAATCTACAGCGGTCCAGCTGGGATCCACAGGACTTTGTTTTGTTCTTGATCAACAGTTGTCATAATCTGAGTGCAAATGCTTGGAAGGGCTCCTCCCTGGACAACGCCTGGAGAAAATGAAACACACACCCCCCCAACACCACGAATGAGACTGGAACAGTTACAACTAATTACAAAGAGCAAGTTGTCTGCATTTTTCTGCGAAGTGTTTAATCAACAGATCAGAATTAATTTACCCAAATCAGTATTTGCCAGCTACATAACTCTATTAAAACAAGAAAAAGAATAAACACAGCAGAGGTCAAGCACTCAATATACAGCTTCTTCTGCTAGCTCTTAAAACAGCCCAGGGAAGTTGCAGTACTGATGGCTATAATCAACCAAGACAACTGTTTTGTTAGAGGCCTCCACGTACTATTTTCAGAGGCATTAGGTGGCAAAGTTTAAGTCTAAAGATGGTCAGAATCTGCTATAATAAACCTTCTCTGTTCAGCATGTGATGTTAAGAGTCTTGTATTTATGTGGCAATACACAGAGACTACAGCTGTAGCAACTAGACACTATTTACAAATATTAGAAGAAAATTATGAGGCATCTCACAGATTGTTGGGTTAAATAAAATACCAGCAGTTGCTACTTCAGTTCTTCCTGTCAACTACATTCACGGAACAAAAGGCCAACAGGAAACAACTCCCTGAAAATCAATTCAAAAGACCCCGTGCATCCTTCCCTTACTAAACTTAACAGTCATAAAAAACAAAATGCCAACAGTGACACAGGAGAGGAGAATGTATTAGCTTTAAGACTTAAAAAGTGAGGAACTTCATGACTTAAGGAGTATGTCAGCAAAGCCTCTGGCCTTCAGCTACCACTAATGCTCGAAAACTGTGGGAAGTTTTACAAGGCTTAAGGTGTAATTTCCTTTTTTGAAAAAAAGATAATTTCATCTCATAAAAAACATCACTGGACTCTGCAATATATACCACAGTTAATGATGTCAGGTGAGGATGGATACAGAACACAGTAATAAACAAGATCTATGAAAGGTGACAAATGGCACTGAGGAATTAATTCAGATGACACACTGTGCTTACAACTCGGTACATGTTATCTGGCCATGCATGTGTCAACTTCCATGAAGGTTTAGTATATCCAACTTAAATGAACATTTGTATGGCTATTATATACCAGGTAACTCATTTTATTGAGGATGTGCAGCTTCTCTCAGGCTGCACTAAGATACCTCTATACTAAGCACATCTCACTTCCTGCCTCTGCATTTGGCAGGTAAGCTGCAAAATATTGAAGAATCCCATTGTTCAGGGGACACAAAATTAGTTCTTAGCTGGTTTATTGGTGGGGCATGTTTTTTTGTTGGGTTTTTTGTTTGGGGGTTATTTTCTTTGTTTTCTTTTTAAATTTTGTTGTCACTGACATCAAGATTACTAGAATTTTATCCCCACTCTTTTGAATATATGTGGAACCACATGTAAATATATTCTGAAACAAGGAGAAGCAGTCTTCAAACACTATTTTTAAAAAAACTGGTATAAATACAATATTAACTACAATCCAAGATACCATGTAATATACTTTATGATGTTAAAAAGGCCTCTGAACTTGAATTTAATTATTCCAATAACAATGCATGGTCAGGAAAACTTTGACAATTTTTTTCCTTTTCTTGAAAGATTTGAATTATGTCTCACAAATCATTCATTAATTTACACTACAGGTTTGGGGTTTAATGTTTTATTTGTTTTTGCCTTGTTTGATTTTTGCATTTAAAAAACAACTTACATTCCCTATGTGGTATAAAACTGACAACACTGTGCCAAATAATCTTGACCATACTTCCAATAATCCTGGCTTGTAATAAAACATTTTCAGAATCTCTTTACGCCATAGGATTCTTAACATGCTAAAATAAAAACATGTAAAAGCAAGGGATAGTACCTTAACCTTGAGATTTTCTCTCCCAGTAAAATAGAACACCAGAGCATGAGTTTGCCAAAAGGGAATGTAGAATGAAAAAAAGTACTCTTTGAAGGAACTTTTGATCTTTTGAATTAGAGCATAAATTGTCACTGTGTTCCTAGTGAAATGTTGATTAAATACTAACCTGTAAAGTACTTGCTATACTCTTGTTCTATTTTTTGAGCTGTCTCAAACTGTTCTTTGGAATGTTTTTGTGTAACTTTGTCCCTCAGGAAGATTGGATCTTTTTGCTCTCTGGAAAAAAAAAAAAAAAACAACAAAAACAAAACAAAGAAAAGGAAAAACTTGTAATAGTAATTATTTTTTGTAATAAGCTTGAAGTCATTACTTCCAGTTGGATGAATGTGAAAGGCTAATTAATTTGCGAGCATAATCTTGTGCATAGAGTGCCATCTACTGTGTTTCAGCAGTATCAGCATAATTACCAGCATTGTTTCAGTGCTAACAAATTTATTTGCTGTCAGACCAAGACAGTATCATTTACAAGTCTCAGAGACTGGAAGGGGGCTGAGGGAGAAAGAACTGAATTTTTTCCATTTCATGTGAATTGGATCATCATCTCATATAAACTCCAGGACCCCCTACACATAGCTAGGCTCAAGTACTGTTCTTTTAAGGGCTTAAGGTATCAAGCACTAAGCAAATAAGATATTTCTCTGTCAACTTATATATGACATGTTCTTTGAGATGACCATTTTTCTATTATATAAGCTGTTGGAAAGAAGGTAAGAAAAAATATAGATAAATACATATGGTAAAAAGAAAGTATTTTGATCAAGGCTTGTAACACTTTCTTCCAAATCTTATTTGAGGTCCCAAGTAGGGGACTCTGTTTAAAAGGAAGCAGAATTTATAATCAAGTAATAAGGTCATATAGATGGGTATTGAAGCAATTTAAGCATAGTTTCTTATAGCAGTGAGAAAAGTAGCCAAATTTTATTCTATAAATAAAAAGCATCACTGCTGAATGAACCTATCACTGCTGTGCTGGGTTTCAGAGAATACCAACAGAAGCTGTGCTATATCAAAAAGGTTGTTTGGAAAAAGCTCTGGTGCTCTTAACAGGCAGCGACAATGTGCCACTGCATCTTATCCTGATGACTGCTAGAAATTTTTGCTTGTCTATTTCAATTGCTCTCGGCTACTTTACAAAAAGAAGAAAATAGCTGTAATGGTCATCATTCCATTTCCAGAAGGGCTCAAGACATGACAGGTCCATTTATCATTCAAGTGCTGATCCTACAGTGGTAATGAAATACACCACATGGCTTTATGTCTTGCTTCCACTTAAAAGTGGTGTCTTCTTTACTAAATAGTCATCAAATTTACCTACAGTTCAAGAACATAAGAAGACTTCAACTTTGAAAACGAGGATAGCACAAGTATAAGATCTCTGAACAAAACTGGTTTTTAATACTTATGTTGGGAGATTATGTCATTTCTGGCCAAATCAATCTATGAAAATGTGTGAAGGCTTATTCAAACATTAGAGGAATGACTGGGGTTTGTAACTATCGTGTTCTGTTCCTGGCTATATTTGAGCAGGAAATTCTCAATTACTGAAAGAGCATAGCTTGAGAAGTTCACAGTATATATACTCCATGGCAAAAAGGGATTTCCCTTGATGTTTTCACTGGAGAATGAAGGTGGGAAAGCTAAGGTGACAAATTGGTTGGCACTGCATTAATACATTTGGCATCGCCAAGAAGATGAATAGTTTTTTGTCACGGTTACCACTTCATCCTCACCAATAACTGTCTTTTAGTTTAATACAAAGGTGAGCAGTAAAGATTTGAGTGCTTCTTGAAGCACAAGAAGTTTAGTCCACATTGTTTTATTTATTTCAAAAATTCACTTAATTGTCATGCAACCAAAATGAAGTTAAGACTGTTTACCTCACAGTGATTTTAACGAGGATTAATTTCCACATTTTAAAGATATTTAAGATGACCAGGATGAAAGAAACAATAAAGGTAACAAGCTTATTTTGAGCTAAAATATCCAACTCTGAACTATACCCCTCGGACTTACTTGATTTGTTTAGCATTTTTGTAGCGAATAAAGATTACAATAGGGTAGATATGAACACTGTGGAGCCGCTCAATGGCATGAGGAGCGATGTCAAGCAGACAATGACAATCCTAAGATCAAATGTAAATGCAAAACACTCATTCAGTTAAAGAGCACAAGCACACATGCAAATCCCCCATTTCTACCCCTGCTCAACAGAATTTTGTTACATTTAGCATTTTGGGGCTACTGAGCAATTTGTACAGAAAGGTTTTCTAACAAAAGACAGAAGATGACAAGCTGCAAGAAATTCCATTCATAGTACCAAAAGCATGCATTGATAGAAAGAAAAGTATTTGAAAAACTAATGAAATGAAAGCTTAGATTGAAATATGTGCAACACATTTTTTCCAAATTTAAATATTCATATTTATTTTCTCTTTCAGAAGTCAAAAGCAAACACGAGTATTAAAATAGACTTCCTTGTGACTTAACAGTAAACTATAAGCAATGTAGACATTTTAATTAACATCTGTCTCCAGGATTGTTAAGATGTTCATGTTCTATATGACTGCATTAAACAGAATAGTTAAAAAACCTAAATTGTCATTTAGGGGGTTAGGCAGTGGAATCTATGGAATCTAAGAAAATAATTTCTAACTTTATTTAATAATACTGTGAAAGAATATGGACATTCCTGGTTTCTACAAAGGTGAGCTTGCATAAAATAATCTTTAAACAGTTACATGCCAAGGCAAGGTAACTTATTTTTTTCAGTGGCCTGGGGAACAATGCTCTGAATGCCTTAAAGAAGGACAAGGCTAAATTTCCACCACCACCCACACCCCCAACATAACATGACCATGGACTGTAAATTGTACAAAGAACTACAGCATTAGAAGTGACTCACCTTTTCTGTTATCTCTTTTATTGAAGCTACAGTTGTCACATCAAAATGTCCACTCCTCCGTTTATAATCGATAAACAGACAATCCTTCACACCTCGTTCAATGGCTTGTTGTGAAGCTTTCATAACCTCTGTTTCATAGAACCAGAAGAGATCCACTTTCATTACTGTTCCTTAGGCACAGAACAAGGCTAATGAAGCAGTGTCTACAAATGCAGATTCTTGGGGGTTTTTTTCCACGTTTGTGGAACAATTAGCTCACTTATATAAATATTATCATCATGCATTCTAAGCAAGAGTAAGTTGGTTATATTCACATACTTACCAAGAGGACATCTGCAAAATTTTCCAGGGGATTCTTTGACCAGCATGTCTTTCACAGCATCAAGTAAAGGTCCTAGAATAAGGACAGGCCTAGGAGATGTACAGTCCACTCTCTGGACACGCTGATATGCCAGACTTGCAGAATCTACACACGAGAGGAGATTTACTTATGAAAGTATAAATTATTTTCCTGGCATTCCTCAGATAAGCAGAAGAAGCCTAACAGTAATTATGAAAACAATTCCCTTGGAAGAGACAAGAGCCTTCACAAGTACAAAAAATGCTCACGAGCCATTATTGCAACTTTCTCCACTTGAGAGCTTAAAACAGATGCTTTTCTAAATGAACCTAGTGCTTCTCCCCCAGTCCTCACCTGAACTTTAAAACCAATCATTCCTCTTTTTTCCTAAAAGTGTAAACAAGACGTGATATTTGGTTTCTCTGGTTCGATATGTTAAGCTCCTTGAAGGAAGTAAGCATTGTAACCAACATGATTTTCATAGAGGATTGAAGAAATAGAAGTGAAGATTTTTTTAAGTGGTGCGCAAGATTATTGTCTAGACTAAGCAACCTGGACAGAAATTAAAGAGTTGAAAGGAAGATCAAAACCACACATCAAAAAGCAATCTCCTTCTGCAAATGAAAATGAATGCTAATACATCTAACGTACATGCTAATAAGCCACCAAAAACCCCAATCAATCAATCAAATTTGAAACACTCTGGCCTGTTACTTAAAAAAAAAGTTATTAATGCACATGATGTGACATATGATCACCATTTGTATTCAGCCCACTCAGAAAGCAACACTATTCATTGTGTCATGCTGCAGGTGTTTAAAAATGTAAGGAAAGGCAACACTTCCCCAAGTATAACAAAGGTACTTACCATCCAAGAAAGGAATTGAGTCTGTACTGATTGTATCAAGAGCCAGTAAATCCTTTCCATCTTTGGAACCACTTCGTTTGTGTTTATGCTTTCTTCTGAAGAATGACCTTCGTGCTGCTGCTGACAATGTCTTAGATGAGCTGTTTTCATCTTTAGCCTCAGACATGCTGTGTCTCCTGTAGAATTCCTGATCCATCCTATAATGAAACGAACTAAATGGTTGGTATTTAAACTTACCCTTTAAATTTTTTTTGACCGAAAAAATCACTGCTGCTTCTGAAATGCTCGAAATGCTCGTCTCGAGCCTTAACCCAAGTATCTTTATCACAGAAAATTAAATCAAAATGAACGTTATCATAAATCAAATAATAAAACATCTGAAAACCTCACACTATCATCATTTCCTCAGGATTCTTATAATACAAATAGCAGCATGGCACAGAGGGTGACTACTCTCACAGGCAGGGCAAAATTCTCCAAGGCAGAGGCAACAGTAAGCAGCTACTTGGAGTAAAGTCAGCCTTGCACAGAAGGGAAGACTCCATTCTTTCTCTGAAGCTCTGTGTTATACTCATCCTTACAAATAACTTACTAGCAATCCAAAACAACAGTTTTATTTTAAGCAATTTTATATGAGCACAGAGATTCTGGCCACATAACACACGTAGAGAGTAGCTGGTTTTCCTATCCATCTTCTAGTAACAAGCCCATCAACCATGTTTATGGGTCTGTATGTATATATTGTACTTCCACACATTACATATAATACCCCTGTCTCACAGTCAGGATGAATTTTGAGCTATGACACAGAGAGAAGACTATTAGAAGAACAGGAAATCAGAAAAACAGTAATCTTAAAATGAAGAATATTTTAATCACTGAGAGATAGCTAATGTGACTTCAGTAACAATGTAAAAAATTATTTCCTGCATCACTGAAGACACTGATGCTTCTGAAGAATGACTGTGATATCCTTGGTTTCAAAGATACTTTTTGCTGTTTTGCTTAATTTTATCACAACACTGGTCTATGGATCATTTCTATTTCTAGTTTACTATTTAGTAGCATTAAAAATATCTTGACAGAGAAATATTAATTCCTTGTTATAAAAATATGCCATCTCTAAAATGGTGCATCCAAGAAGTGGTATCTCCTCGAAAGAAGACAAGCAAACAAGTCTTTTATACCACATCTAACTAGTCAGACTTTTAAAGAATATAAGATAAAGCCTGTAACTGAGGTCACTCACATATATTTACTTGGAATCTGTCCTCTTTCCAGCTTCTGAGCATTCTCATCTAGCTGCCAAGCCATCCAGCAACCAAAGTTTCCCTGTGGTAGAGTGTCATCAACATACAAAATGTCATCCTTCTTAAAGCTTAAATCCTGCTCCACCTCTGCCAGACGGTCATAAAGTGCTCTGAAAAGGAAGACATAAATAGGCTCTGGAACTGATCTCCATCAACTTGAGGGAAGAACATGCACAGTTACTTCGAAAACAAGTTAAGAGATTGGTGGTGCACTCCACATTTCAAGAGCACATGTTCACAGCAAAACATGTAGACTTACTATGCTATAGATCATGTACTCACTGTCAGGGACTAGCTGGGATAAATTATTCAACCTTTCATTTAAAAAAATATGGTAGAACTGGTGTACTGTTCCTCTCATGAGGGTCAGCCCATTATCCTAATGGCCATATACTATCACTACCAGTCACGCTCACATACCTGATGTAGAAACCATCTCCAGGTAGCTCTTTTATCTTATTGAACTCTTCTATTCTGTACTGAGTCTTTATTTTGATGTTTTCACCAGGCTTCAACATTTCAAGATAGGCTTCCTCAGCTGTTTTGTTTCGCATATCAATGGATCCATACTGCAAAACACAAACCACAAACCCTTAAAGGTGAAATTGTATCTTCAAAGGCAATAGAATTAGGTGAGCTTGAAAAACATGCAAAATTAGTTTATGAGTGTTTGAAAAAAACAAATTCCATAGGCCAACACATAATAAACTCATCCATGACAGAAAACAGTATTGGCTTAAATATTACTATCACTCATAAGTGTGGAAAGTGAGTTGAG
>JAVSBS010025688.1:0-13283 GCA_033124195.1 Coracias cyanogaster
CTCCCCTTATCACATCCTGTTATGGTCTAACACCTGGCTTCGAGGGCACCGCGTCCTCGAAACTCTTATCTGCCTGTCGCTTCACCAGCTGCAACAAAGCTCTCCACAAAAAAAGACAGAAAAACTCGAATTAATGTGGTTGCTTTCATATTATTCATTTTATGCTATGTACTGGCATAAATGTGTGTGGTGGTAAGAAGCAGTAATAGACAAGACAACAGGACCATCAAGACATCAGGACATGTGGCCCAATTATAGTGTTGAATATACTAACTTTTCAGTGCTTCTTGTGTTACTTAAATATTGGCAACTTGGAGGTGAATAGTCACCTGTTGTAAATGAGATGGAGCCTAAGTTAGGTCTGAAAAAAGAAGAAATTAGAGAGTGTGCAAAATCAGAGAGGAAAATCCTGTCTCAGAGATTAATTCTGATGCTTCACAGGACTCCTCATTAGCTGAGTAGCCATCACCTACTGCTTTCCAGTAACCGCCTTGGGAAGAGGGAGCCACCTGCCTGGATGTGGAGGCCAGCAAATGCCTCCTGAACCAGCAGGAATCTGATATCACGTATCTGCTTCTGAGCGTGGGAAGAGACATTTACAGGGACCTGAACCCACCAGAGAGCAGTTTTTCAGCTGTGTTACCCTGGAGACCTTCAGGAACTTCTGAAGGGGACAGTAGGCATGGCCTAGGAGTGTATGGAGCGGACTGCCCAAGGAATTGTCACTGTTGGAGCATTTGGACCTGAACTGATTGAATTCCCTGGGCTCCTTTTTTCTAGACAAGGCAGTGGACATGTGGTTTGTGATGGAATGGGAGATCAGGAGAATTAGAGGCATTTTCCTGCATCCCTATTCCACACATTGCTAAGATCTAACAACAAACCCACAACCAGCTCTTTCTCAGCACCAGCTGGCACAACCTGAAGCCTGGACGTTGCCATTTGATGTTTAGATCCTACAGGGATCCTGCATATGTGTAAGTCAAAGTAGGTATTTGGTATATGACAGCTTTTTACATGAGACAGGAGGGAACTGGAAAGTTTTAGATGTAACATAATACAGCTCAGGAGTATTTCAGGAATATATATTTGAAAAATTACATGAAATTATCAATGCAAGAGTGTCCAACCACCTAGCTTTCACATGGCCACTGAGTTAGACTTGTATCTCTATGTGCAAGCTTTAGAAGCCTGACTATGTATCTTTACTGATCTAGCAGTTTTCATTCAATGACTAGGTAAACCTCTAGGAGAAGTGAAGAGTTTGAGCTTTTCTCATCCAGACTCTCCTATGTTGGTCACTCTGAGCACGATTCAGTTGTGGCGAAGGGGCTCATCACGGCTGCAGTCTCACATAGAGAATATGTGGAGAAAAATGAGATAAAGGAGTGTGCAGAGGGAATTTTTCACAATTAGGTACCCTTGAAAGAGACTGTGTTAGCCCTGCATACGCCAGAACGGAAGATCAGATGGCTTTAATAAGAGGCAAATAATTCACAATTATTTGTGCCCTGTGGTTCCATCTTCTTCCAGAATAGATGCTTTTCTGGCCCATGGCAAGAAATAGTGGTCCTGAAGGGAGGGAGAAGGGAGAGGGGAAAGCAAAGCTCTTGTAGATAAAGCTGTTGTACCTGCTGCTCTGGCCTGCAGTGGGACCCACCTCTCCAAACCTTTCAGAGCTAATGTGGCCAAGAGTTCACTTTGATTAACTCCTGGGGAATTCTAAAGGAAAGAAAACAGTTCCTGCTGAAATTTAGGTGTATCTTGGAAATCTGATGCTTTGAACGTGACCTATTCCGGTCTAGGTATCCTGCGTGCCTTGCGCTGAGTTACAGCAGGCTAAGGTGGCTTCCTCAAGCTGCTGGAAAGAGGATTGACGTGGGATGGGGGGTTATCACACAGAAAAGATTCCAAGGACCAAATGTCAGGCTACCAAGTCTTCAGCTGAAAAGAGCTAAAAGAAGAAGACATCCAAGGCAAATGATTACTAAGGAATAACAATGTGTTCAAGTCACAGAAAGGAAGTGACTGCGGGGATCCCTTGTTTTACTTGACCTAAATACATATGTATTCATTCTTTGAATATTTTATACTGCTCTGCCCTGTAACATGCATTCCACATCTGTGCCCTGGTTTGAATGTTGTATTCAACAGACTCAAGTAAGAAAATATAAGAAAAAAATTTTTAAAGGAAAAAATAAAAAAGATGATGCCTTAAAAGAAAAATGAGGAAAATGGGCGTTTCCACCCCTAGTATCTGGAGCAACAGATGAGGTGGTGACAAATGCATCTGCAGGGCAAAGCTCTGCTCCAGTCACTCTGGAGACAGCTTTCATTTAAAGCACCAAGTATTTTGCACTATGGAGCTACACTTTGTTAGTTTATTATTGCTCACATTAATCTGGTGTGTAAATTATGACAAGAGGCAAGCGCATAGCAGAAGGTGTAGACTGCTCTGCCCTTGCAAGCAAGCAGAGTTAGATTAGGAGGTTCAAATCTGAAGTAACCTTTTCAAGTCAGTTTAAAAAACTCCTGTATTTTCTGTGTTAAAATACTGCATCAGCCCACTTGCAGTTTTCCAGGGATAGGGCAAAAACTGCTGCGTACAAAACGGAGAGAGGGAAATGTTGATAAAGAAACTATTTTCAGTATAAAGTCTCTAAGAATTTCTTAGAATGAGGTAATGTAGTTCAGAATTAAAGGAAAATTTTTGGACAACTACTTTTTAAGCAATGAAATTTAGTCAAAAGAGAAAGCTTTTTTTTTTTTTTAATAACTCCATGTTGCATTGGTATGCACAGTATTGAAGACTTCCCTTTGCCATTCAACACACCAAGGGATTAGGTTCCATCCATGGATCAGTTGGGTCACCACTTTGGAAGTGTCTCTTCCCATTGACTAAAAGAGAGCTTACCTGTGACCAAGACATCAAACTTGGTGATGTCTAAACCTAAATTGGGCATTAATAATTTACGTGAAGCAGCTAAAATAGGCAATAAGAAGTCTCTGTGAGTAGTTCCTTATTTGAGTGCTGTCTGTGAGCATTCATACTTTTCACATCTTGAGCAGGAGTTTTACCTCAGATTTCAAGCCAGGTGTATCTTCAGGCATGACAAACTGACTCAGAAATCCCATGGAGGTTTCAGAAAAGTGTGTAAAACCTGTTCTTCAAGATGGAAGATACTTGGAGATGTTGAAACTGTGGAATGATAAGGTAATGCATTAATAAGTTGTCTACAGCTAATATGATAATATAAAAAACCACTTCCTGGGTGTTTCCTGCAATATATGAGGAATCAAAGGAAACACCAAAACCCACAAGAACCTCTTGGTTGATAACTGGTGTGCAGTCATGTACTGAATTTCTGACATACCCTCCACCCATATGGTGTCCAGCTATGGGTGGTTTAATTATCATGCATATTTAAAGGGCTCTTCTCCTTGTTTGGGAAAGATGAAAACAGGAGCTCCTGCAACACAGTATGCACAGAAGTATTCCACAGAGGTGGCCATCAATAAATGATTAATTGCTCTGGGCATGTCTCAACTGTACCAACCACGTTTATCTGATAGAAAGACTTTGCTTTAGGATACATCAGTGAAAGCTGTAAGCACAAAGTGTATGGGATCCATATAGAAAGACTGAGGGGGAGGCATGTAGTAGAGAGCAAAAACAATTAAAGATCTGTTTGCATGTGGTTAGAAGAAGACGAAGAAGAAAACTACATTTTTTAAAAAGAGATTGATTACACATAAGGCTTACTAATTGTTCTGGGGGAGGTGGATTAATGAGTAGTATGTACTGTGAGTGATCAAAGGTACCTAAAAATGTGGTTTATTTCTGGGCTTTATTTACCACTAGTGTAACAGATACAAAACGATTTGACTGTCTTGAGCAATATGCTAGAATTCCCAAACCTAATGATTTGAAAAGACACTTGCATCTTCATTACTAAAATCTCAGTCCAGTAGCATTAATTTAATCATTGGCTTGCATGTTGCTGGATGCAGACATTCCCTTAGATCTGAGTAACAACTTTCTAACTATTCTTCCTCGTTGACGGGCATGCAATAAGTAGGTGATGCACCTACCCACAGGTCACTGTCTGATTTAGATTCTAGGTTAAAAAAATAAGAAGATTGCATTGCCAGCATTTACCCTGCATTCCCCTGCAGGTGTTTGGAGCAACAGTAACATCCAGTGGTCAAAATGTTAATTACATTAGATGAAGGCATTGTATGCTGGCAGGATCTTACAACTGCATCTTCCTTGCAATTAAAAAGCAGGTGAGAGCAAACCTTGAAAACTCGGGATCATGCTTACATTGCACAAAGGTAACCTTCCACACAGTAACACATCAATCTTCCTACAAGGTGGGTGCGTTCTTCCTGCTCACGCCACGTGAGATGTACTGACCTTTAAGTTTGTAAATGGTAAGGTTGAGACCTTTCCATCTGGCTGGGCATCAGTGCACATGGATGCCATGCACCAGGTCACGTTAAAAGGAACGAAGGAGCGTGGGGAACAGAAGGAAGGTGCAGTGGCCTTGGGCTTATGCCGGGGGAATGAAGCCCTGAGCACAGGGTGGCTGTGCTGCAGTGCTGTGACTCACCCCTGGCTCAGGGACCTCAGGCACCAGGCACAGCTCAAAGCAGCACAGAAGCTATTAGTTCTGTCCTGGACATAGCATGCCACCAGTGCGGGGGGGGCATACGTGGGTCTTATAGTCAGGGAGATAGGAGAGGAAATGTCCTTAGAGGAAGATTTGTGAGGGTGCACAGTTTGTAAGGCTGGGGAAGGAGGAATTTGCTTTCTCCCTCCCCAGATGCTCTTTATCTTCACCTGGGCTGGGGAGATAGAAATAGGGTCAAAATATGAGTCCCACACTGAGAGGACACTACTTGCTTGTGCTTTGTGGGCTACAAGAAACAAGTCACCTCAGATAAAAGCTCTGCATGTTCTCAAGGGCATGAGGAAAGGAGGTGACTTTCTGCTCTCACCCAGAAGAGGCTTCATTAATTGCGCTTCAAATGAGGGAGCTGCCAGGTGTTTGTGAGTGAGAGCTGGGTTTAATCTTCCCAGAAACACAGGTGCTAACCAGAGAGCATGGAGCACATACTCCAGTCAGAAAAACAAGACCTTGAAGACCAGCCAACTGACCAAGGTGTGAGAAATTTAGCAGGTAACCACAGTTAGATGTCTAGGGCTAATTTTCCCTGGAACTACAATGGAGGAAAAAAAAATAAAATAGTAATTAAAATAATAATGATGATAATAATATTAAAAGTTAAAGAAACAGCTTTTAGGATGTCTGATGTTCACATTCTTGTTCTGTGTCAGTATCATGGATGAAGAATCCCGGGAGCAAATTTGGCTGCAGGTGTGCACAGAGCTCTGCTTTTCATGGACACTGTGCTCTGGTGCCCCCAGCACCAGCAGATGTATTTTGTTGCACTCCTGTAGTCTTCCAGTGCCCCATTGCTCTGTAACCTTGAGGTCACGAAACTTGGCAGGGGCAGTTAATGATTCTCCAAGCCCCATTGACACCTCTCTGCTCCCATGCAAACATTAGCCAAAGTAGAGGAGAACAGCTGCACAGTTTATTTTCTCTCCTCCTTTTTTAACTTTAACAGCAGACATTTTGCACATCTCATGTAGAACCATGCTTGCCCAAAGTGCTGGAAAGAGGAATTCTCCCTCACCATCTTTCCTGCTGTGTATGCTTCCTCACAAAAATATTGTGAAAGAGTCAGACACTGAGGCATGTGTGTGGGGAGCTCATCCTGAGGGCAGCTACGTTGTTTAAATGCCAGTCTGCCTCACATGCCTGCGTGGATGTGCTTTCAAAATGATTTCCTGCGGGTTCATACTATCTATCTGACATGAAATGGAGTATCTCCACAAACGACAGTCTTTTACAGGAGGGCTTCTCACTGCTTCCCTGGAAATGCGTTAGGAATTTTCCACTATGTATGTGCTCAGTAGTGCAACACTTTCTGTGTTGTGCTGAGCCCTGCCCGCAACAGGATCCCTCGGTGAGGCTCAGTGGGATACATGGCTCAGGTAACTGCACTCTAGTCTTTGGGACAGACTGAAGGGCTCTCTCTCCACCTCACCCACTGCTTAGGTAGCCTTGACATTTTCAAACTGTCAGCAGACAGCTGTGGGCATGGCAGCTCTTCATCCTGTGGTGGTGTTAGGGCAGTAAATGCCATTGCGTGTGTCGCAGGATCTCTCAGGTGTTTTCTCCAATGCAGAAGGGAGAATGAATGCCACACACAGCAGGCAGATGTAGCTACATGAGCTCAGGATCATGTGAACCTGTGGCACATGGGCTAGTCCTCACTGCATGGGAGCTTAAAGCACCATAGCCTCCTCTGTCTGATGCATGCTAACAGAATCAGTCTTCCTGTTCTTATCCTAAGACAATCTGTCCTCTCCTGCAGCAAGCAACAAAGCCTTCTGCTCCCTCACAGAGCAAAACTTGTTTAACTCTCTTCTTTGAAATGGAGACTGAAAGTGGCTGGGAAAATGAGCTGTACATCATAGCTGTTAGGAGGAAGATTAAGGCAACAGAGCAATACACGTTTCAAATTATAGTTGTGTGGTGCATCCTGCACAGTGTGTGGGAAAGCAACAGAGAGAGCTTTGCCACAGCTGGGACATGAAGGCTCAGTGATTTTCCAGAGGTTTTGATGTCCCATTGGAAAACCTGACTACATGGAACATATTCTATGGGGTGCATACATCCTATGGTGCATCACATTTGGCTGTGCTACGAACCATCAGTAAGGCCTACTGTGCTTTTTGTGCCCCATGAATATTAAACACTGGGGCACAAGGCCAGGGTAGATTCGTAGTCCTTCAAAGGCTGTCCTGCAAATGCTTTGTGAATCCTGTGTGGGAAGCCCAAAGTGCTCACAAAAATATTCCTATACTTAAACAAAACACAACTCCAGTATCCCTAAAGTGCATCTATTAACAGAGCAAACAGCAGTAAATATGCAAACACTGATAACAGGTACATTGTGGAAAAAGAGAAGTTTAAATGAATGGAAAAAAGTTATTTACAGTGACATGATGGAAGCTTGGGAGAGGTCTCAGACACAGTGGGCACTTTTTCTCTCTGATACTGTGCAGGGATCTCATGTGCCTGCAGCAGCAGAAGTCTGAGGGATAGTGAGTTGGCTCATTCCAGGTTCCTTAGTTTCCTTAGTTCCTTACAATGCTAAAAATCACATACCATCCAATTCTGGAAAGCCATGTCCCAAGGACACTGCACAGATATAGAAGACCCTAGAGACAGGGAGTCCTTTTCAAATATTCCTCTCAGGTTTCTTGGTTTGCTGATATGGGAAAGCACCTTGGCATGAACATCTGGTACTTAATGGGCTGCATATGGGCTGCCTGCTGCTTTGCATTTTATTGATTTTTGGCAGAGGCTGCATTGGTTCTGTGGCTATAGGACTAGAAGTCTAATGAGCAGCATAAGTGAGGAAGGTGTAAGAGATCATCTAGGCAAGAGCTGCTTGCAAAGGCAGGCAAGCAAGTGCTATGTGTTTATGCTCTGCAAGCTTTCTTGCCTGTTGGACACCATATTCTGAACCACATAAGAAACAGCAAAGGAAGTGCCCTTAGGAACAGCCATCAGAACAAGGCACGGTGGGGTGCCGGTGCTCGTCACACCGCTGCCTCCTGCCAGTGTGCTCAGGCGAGGGCAATGGGGGCACCTCTCCCAACCTAGCAAAAAAGATGACCTGACTAGCAAGGAGAGCACCTTGCTAGAGCCCTCTCTGAGTCTGAGATACCATTTTGTTGCCCCTGTGGCCATGATTGGATTCCTTGTCCAATCATCAGCCGTGTTTCACAAGCAGTTCCAGAGTCAGGGGGGTTTGTGGCTTTGCTTTCAGAGTACTCCTTCCTTGTACTTTATTACCAAAATAAGGCTGGCAGTAAATTTAAGGCTACATAGGAAAGGCTCTGCTATCAAAAGCTTCTTAGCACAATAATATTTTAACAGAAAGGAAAATAACTTCCTAAGATTTATGAGGGTCATAAACTAACCTAGGCTTCCTATGCTGATTTCCGACAGTAATTCCCAGCACAATTCACATCTCTTTTGTCTGGAAATACATTTAAAGGCTGTTTGAGTAGAATAAGGTGTGGGTGTTCAGGCTGGCTTCTTCAGTGTTTCCCGGCTGGTCCCATCCTCCTTTCTGTCCTTGGCCTTCTCTTCCATGTCTGAGATAAAGGGTCTCAGGCCAAAGTCCTGTTGCAGGACGGCAAGGGCTGGTTTTGTCTTGCAATGCACTGGTGAGCCATTTTCCAGAATAATCCGAAGCACTGGCAGATGTAGCCAGAATAGCCTGTGAGTGCAAAGTGATGTAGGAAAACACTTGTAGTCAAGCCAAATATTGTGGGTTTATAGGTGCCAAATAAATGTTTTCACTTTCTCCAGCGTAAAATTATTCCCAGACCAAACAGCAATAACATTTCTTGCCAGGTCTTCAGTTCCACTGATGTCAGGACACGAACATACCTCTGCCTCTGAACTGCAAACAGGCCCACACAAAGTGCATTTAAAGATACTGAAGGTGGAGCAGTAGAGCCATTGCACAATAGCATCAGATCCTCCCAACACCTTCAAATTCCTCCACATTGTAAGGACAGCTGCAAAATAGAGCCTCTCAAAACTGTAGGGCAGCTGCAGTTTGATGGGAAATATGATACAACTAATACGAAAGAAAAAAGAGCCAAAGAAGAGGAACACTAGCTGCAAATATCAAAAATACTTCTGTGAAATAGATCCTTTATCTAAAAGCCTTGAAAGTAACATTTTATTTCTCCAGAGTTTAAAATTGTCACTCAAGTAGTCATAGGAATGCAACACAAAGGTTTTGTTGCTGCTTGTGATTCAAAACAATGTGTAGTTGTTCAAAATCTTTGAACCAGCCCAGGATGTATAATGCTTGTAAAGCTGGTTTAACTAGACTTGCAGAAGGTCAAGGTCTTGATTTTAGGACTCAAATTTGAGTGTTATCCAGCACAAAGATGTTCCTTCAGGAAAGCAGACTGTAGCTCAGACTAAGGCTGTTGCTTTTGTGTTTACAAGGAGACACTTTGTGACTGTGTGTTCTGTTAAATGTACCTGGAAGGATTTAATACACTTCTATTTTCCAGGTCACCTGTTCCTCAGGGAAAAACAATGAAGGGGGCAGGAGGCTTACAGCAGAGGCTGACAAAAATCATGATTGATGCAGAAAATAAAAGCAGAGAACAGCTTTCTCTTACAACACAAAAAATCAAGAGGCATAAACCGAAACAGTTAAAATAATGAAAAGTACTTCTTAGCACTATGCAGCATCAAGCTGTGAAGCAACTTGTCACAGGACATGAGAAGTCTGAGAAGTTCCTGTAAGTTAAAGGAGCAATTGGACAAAAAAGGAAGAAAAAGCCATCAGATACTGTTTAATACAAATCACCCCTTCTATCTAAGGTGTTTCCAAGCCACAAATGGCTGCAGACCAGGAAAGTATTTGACATATCATCTCTGTATTTTTCCTGGTTTTGTATTCTTCTTTAGTTATCTGCTATTGTTCACTGTTTTGCTTTTTGTAAATAAGGAATGGAGAAGAGGATCAAGGATCAAACCTCTAAAATGGTAGAACTGCAGAGCTTGAGCACAAGCATCTTGCTCCCTGCCAGTGAGCTCCTGAAAACTACCTGCTGGTGTCCTGGCCACTGCTATCGATTTCCCCTTTTAGGGTGCCCAGCCCTAACAATATTAAATGTCCTGTCCTCATCTCATTCCACTCAAAAAGGGGAAAAGCTGGATCGTGGCAATATATAGTAGATGATAAACACTGGGAATTCTTTTATTTCCTCTCTCCTTTTTATTTCCTAATTGACTGAAATGTCCTAATTTCCAGAAATATACAGCTATGGTTCCCAGTAATTTCAATTCTTTAATTGTGGTTTGGTTTTTTTTTGGAAAAGACACAAAGGTTCACCCTAATGGTCTTAGCACTTTCTCAACCCCACCTCTCCCTTGCTTCTGTGTTGACTGAGAGCTGGAGCTGAGAAGGAAGGTAAGTAGGGATGGGATTTTGTCATTGCAACACATACAGGGCATTTTGGCTGTCTCTTTAAAAAGAGGGGAAGAATTACTCTAAGTGCAATTAAAATCCTTAAGATTTTATTACCCTTCATTAACCTTATACTCTTTCCAAGACTAGTCCTTGTTTGCTTTGCAGAATAGAGCTATGCCACTGGGGAGCAGGAAGCCGGCGTGCTCCTCACTGCAGTACCAGCTTGGTTACGTCTATCTGCATTGCAGAGGTACCCCAAGACCAAGCAAGTACAGGCCCTTATTATACAAAATCTTGATCCTACGGTTAAATTACAAGCCCTTGGTTCATATAAGTATTTCCAAGGGCAGAATGAAGTATTCAAACCACCTGTGGGGGCCAGCACTGCAGAAGACACGCACGAACTTTCCACACTTGGTTCAAAGTGACTGTGCAAAAGCCATGGTGTATTTATGAGAGTTGTGATTTCAGCTGGTATCTCTCAGTTGCCACAGATGCAGTCGCTCTCCCTGCTCCCTGCAGTCATTCACAGCTGGTTTGTGGTGTGCCCAGGGAGCCTCCCCGCTGTGGGGCTACCACGCGTGCAGAGTACATTTCCCAGCTTCTCCCCTTGGTGCGGGCAGAGGTTGGAGCTGGCAGGCAAGCAAACCAAAGGCCAGTTTGTCTAGCTGTCAGAGTAAGGTTATTATCTCTCCTCCCAGTCCTGCAGAGATGTAACACAGCCCCACCACAGCCTCCACAGCTTCTTGGGGACCCACTCCCTAGCACAGCTCTGGAGGTACTTAAGCTGTAGCTAAAGGCAGAATTTGGCTCAGGATCTATTTTTAGTCCCGTTCCTTTTCAAGAATATAATGTTAAATGAAATCAAATATTTCCTCCTGAATAAACAAACCACTACATATTTTCCTTTGCTCCAAATGTACCGTTTAATTACAATAGAACAGGGATTGGCAGCCCCAGCTAAAGACTGCCCCCTAAGCAAACAAGCAAGCAAGGAAATAAAAGAGCTCTTCAGAAGGCTATCTTTATACAAAGATTTTTTTAACCTAATTTTGAGATAAAGTTTATGTATAAAGTATCAAAATAGTGGAGCTGAGAATAATGAATATTCTGAGGTTAGCAATACCGCACTCAGAAATTAGAATTTATAAGCAAAATGCAGCAAGGGAGAAACTTCAAAGGATGTGATGAAGCCCACTGCACAAACCCCTGGTCTTTGAAACATCCCCAGATCAATAGCTGCATGACAAGAATATCAGTGTTGTCTGAGAAGGCTGGGATTTTTCCAGGTCCGTAATATTTTTTTTCCAGAAGAACAGATGTAGATACAGCTATGTTTTGCTTTAAGTAACTTTTACAAACCAATGAGATTTGTTTTGCATTTTTAAAATTCTATAGAGTGTGTCTAGTGTCTTTAAAGCTTCCAGGAATTTTGTAGTTGTGAGGAATCTAAACCTCTGCTTTACAATAAGATTTTAAAGAAAATTCTCCTTCACATTTGAGGAAGCCTGAAAATGGGAATTCTCAGGCACTAAGGTTAAAAAATTTATTTTCTACAGTCAGATAAGGACTCAATATCTGCTTTTATGCCTCAAATTCTACGTGTTGATTTTGAGAACAATGGGTTTGGGGATTCAGCCATAGGTTATTTGAACTTAAAACTAAAGTATTTGCCAATTCTGCTTGAAAATTACACTTTTCCAACAGAGGGATCTATTGAAAATAATAAAAATAAGCATGTTTCATGAAATAAGGAAAATATACAATTTAAATATGTGTTACAGATCTATGATATGATGCTTCCAATGCACATTCCTAGTACTGAATGATTTTCAAAGGCAATAAAGACTCACTGGCTCTGCCATTATAGAGAATGATATTTTCCTTTTTCAGAGAACAATATTCTAACCTTTTTCATCAGGCCTTAGTGGGAAAGTCTTTTTTAGCAGTTTCAGCTTTGACTCGAGCAGAGGTCAGCCCTTTTTGGAAGAGTAAACCCAGTCATCGCTGGCTCCAGTTGCCATCTCTTCCCCAGAGTGCTTCCTGGGAAAAAGACTTAAAATTATGGGAGTGGGTTCCAGTTAAGTTGTCTTTCCTTAATTGTTCAAATTAAATTGTTTGCATTGCATGGGTAAGAATTTCTGTTTTGTAAAACAGGTATAAGAAATCAAAAGGATTATTTTAAACTGTTGGTAATACATGCTGTGGCAGGGGAGGAAAGAAGGAAGCTGTTTTGTTATGTTCCAAAATGCTCTGGCAGAATAGGTACAGAGAACCTTAAGATATACCAAAAAGTAACACGAGCTACTTTAAAGCTTGAAACAATCATTGTTTTGAAATGCCGGGCTTTGTGTGAAAGAGAAACAAGGAGAAAACAGAGCTGAAGTTCTTTTGCTTTTTCACTTCCAGTAAAGATGACTCCCTAACTTTGCCTGCCAGAGATAAGAGAGTATTTAGTGAGCTAATTAACCTACCCTTTCCATGAAAGCCATCGCAGTGTAAAACTTGCCCAGCCTTGCCCAGCCCCAGGAGCGGGGGCAGCAGGGTTGGGGAGCCCTGGGACCCCCTCCCAGCTCTGCCAGGCCGGGTAGGGGCAGGCAGCCAGGGGCAGCGCAGGGGGAGGGAGAGCCCTGCCGGGAGACAGGACGAGGAAATGTAGCAAGTTCAAATGCATAAATAAATTAAATGGGCAGATGTAAGGAGGGGGAGCACAAGCACCAGGCTGTAGCTGATGTCGCTGCGGTTCCTTGTTTATTCTCTTTCACCTGACAGTATGCAAAGGCTCATACAAAGTTATTGCTTTTATTAGGGCATTTGAAATAACTGGAGGAATAAGCAGCCTCGTGCTTCAGAATAATCCTTCTCTCCCCCAGATATTGTCCTTATTATATTTCCAAAGTACTACAGCTCCGACACCGTTACTGCTGCAACTCCATGCATCGATACCTCCTCCATCACCTGTCCTCCTGTCACGTCTTTGTCTTGACTGCCTATTTGTTCATAATGGAAACAGAACGGCATGTTAGTTACAGCAGTGGAGCCATAGATATTTTTTTTTTATTCTTTTCCTCTTTATGGAGCCCAAAGGAATGGTCATTCCCATCATTAACCACCCTAAAGGTCATGCCAAAGGAGGTTTTAATATTCTTTGCAGTTTGGAAGAAATTATATGAGATTTTGTTCAAATTAAAGTG
>JAVSBS010025688.1:13290-33467 GCA_033124195.1 Coracias cyanogaster
ATTAAAGTGCTAGTAAATACTTCAGATTATCCATTCTAGCTGCCTTTTCTTTTTGTACAGGGTTTTTAATAACAGTTTAAAGGTTTATAATGACAGTTATCACCCTAGGAATAAGTGGGCTCTCCTCTCTGTATTCTCAATCCCCAATAAACACGTTCAACCATAACAGGATCATGTTTCCACCATGGATGCTGTTGGCCATTCATCCCATCAAAATTAAGCCAGTGGAGCATGCCTGAGAGATTTGGGGTGTATCGTGCTGAACTTTGATAGAGGATGAAAGAGCAGGGTATCACGAACACCTTCCCAAATGAGGGTCTGCACACCTCAGGAGAGGTTGCTAAAGAAGAACACTGCTGCTTTCTATCTCTTCTCCATTGTTTGAATTGTTCCTTTCTTTCATCAGCAGTATCTCTACTCCAAATATTTTTCTTCTTAACATCCTTTCCTTGGGTTGTTTTTTTCTTTCTTTTTTTTTTTTTTTTCCTAAAACCACAGTATTATTTCTTTGAGAACAAAATCCCTAGCATCTCTGGGCAGGATTAGTAAAGATGCAGCTTAAATTATCACAAACACTATTTCATTAGTACAGCTAATACCACTTTCCTTATTTAACTATACTACAAGATAACTTTCTTTACCCTTGCTAAGTCCACACTGAGGTTTTTCAGATGCAAGTATGTAAATTAATGTGCAGTTTGGGGCTGCCCTTGCTTTACACTTTCAGCCATAGCTATGCTGTTACAGTGCTGCTGATGAACCCGTATTTCACATATCATGTTTAGCATGGCCTTGGTATCTATCCCATTATTATTTTTTTATTTCCTGTTTCCCAGTAGAATGTGGAGCCTGGCTCTCTAGCCTTCCCTGGAGTGTAAAGTGAGGCCCTTTCTCTTCCATGTGGCTTAAAACTAAACTTTTGCAATATTTAAAGCAAAGGTCTCAGAGAACAGACCACAGCCTCCTCACAAGCTCCAATTAATCCCTGGAGTAGATCATCACATCCTGCACAGTTGTGAGATGATACAAGACCACACCTGGTGAGTATGAGGGAGCTTCAGTTAAGATTGAACGAGCAGTGGAAAGGTGGTGGGTGTCTTTATGATATCCAGCACTGGAGAGGAATGTGCACAACTCCGTCTGCAGGATTTCCAGCTGTACCTTTAGCACTAACTTAAATTGCTTTCCTTTGTATGTCTGTAGATCTGGTCTATACTTGAGACATTATATCAGTTCCCTTTGGTGCCCAAGCTCTAAAGAGTTCCAGCTGTACAGCAAAATTCAGTGTGTAATAGAAACATAGTCAGTGCCTGCTGCCCAGCTTTCTCAGTAACTTGGTTGCTTGTGGTTTCACCCCACAGGTGAAATTTTTGATGTGGGATGTAGTTTAAAGTTTGACTTGCCAGGCCACAAGGCTTCCAAGCAATGAGAGATGTAGTTGAATTTGAGCTGCGAGTGCAATGAGAACCTCCTCACCACTTCCAGTTTTCCAAAGCTGGGTAAATCCTCTCAGAAGTCTATGTTTGCAGAGGCCTTTGGCTTGGCGCAATGCTTTAACTGTATTTGCCTGTGCAAGTTTTATCTTCTGTTTGCTTGTGCAATATTTTAATGGCTTTGACTTTGTGACTTTCTGGTGCCTAAAGTGCTGCAGCAGCATGGGCACAACAACGTTTTTATTAGAAAGCCTTGCCAATTTGGCTTTTCATTCAGACTTCTCTAGCTGCTGATCTGTGGTCCAGTGACTGAAATGTATGTCCGGTGCATTTCATTTTATGTGACTGAAAACAAGGGGACAAATTCCACACTTTCTGTTTGGGTCTAAACTGGGCCTTTGAGAGCCCACATACAACCACGTTCCCTTACTGACCCAGTACAAATGGTGAATAAATGCTAAGCAGCTTGAAGCTGGGTTTATACACGCTTTGTTCACTAGAAATACTCTTCTTAAGCAGGATCCCAGGCTGGCCTGATACCACAGTGCCCTGGTTGCCAGAGAATTTGAGCTGAGGGAGAGGAGACTCAGCACTGGACGACTTCAGCTACTGTGATTAATTTTAAAGAGGTTCAAGCTAAATTATCTCCAGTCCTACCTCACAGGTCCAGCTTCCAGGATGTATCATGGGCTTTCAGTTTTATTCAGGCCTTACTTTGGCTTCTACTTTTTAAAAAGTTTGCTGAGCTAATACTGTTACTTTATCTAAGCTAGCATGTCCCTTTTCATGAAAGGAAGGGATTAGACAAGGAGTTATCATCTCATCAGCATAGCTGCTACTAGTTTTCCAAACAAAATGAGTTGCACCAATCAAAGTACTTTTTTTGGCTAATATAACCCCACAAATGACAAATGACCCCAGCCTTGCTACGTTTATTGGGTATATTATTTGTCCACATCCCCGTCAGTACCATAACAGTGATAAATGTGTCAATGGTAGACCCAGACTTCAGACAAGTCTTGCTGCATTTAGCAGAATGCCTGCAGATTCTCTGCAAATTCTTGCCATTCATTACAGCAGATATTGTACTGAGGGGAAGAAGAGCAAGCCAGGTGAGCATGTTAAGATTAATCTCTTTGCACTTAACCATAAAGCATCCTTTTTCCCCTTTTTTTTTAAATACTCCCACACAATCTGGTAACTTGATAAATTTTTCATGGGTGATAGTAAATCATGCTTTGTGTTTATTCTTTTTTTTCCCCCTTTTTCAGACAGTTGCTTAATAGCAACTTTTTACAAGGAAGAACTCATCTTTTCAGCACAGGTTAGCATTTCAAAAATACAGAAGTGCAGAGATTGCTCTCTAAAATTTCTACCTAGAAGAGAACAATTTAAAATCATTCAACTAAAGACAATAGCAAGTCTAAGACCAAAGCTAAGAGAACAACAGGAAATAAATTAAACAGCGTGGTCAGCATATTCCTCAGCATTGTCGTACAATGTAACAGTGTCGTAGTAACCCCGGCCCTGACTTTTGTCAGTGTTCTTGTTGCTTTGTCCCATATTCCGCAGCAGTATTTGCTGGTAATGTATTAACAGAATTCACATTCCTAGGGCATGGCAACACTTCTTCCAGCTCTCAACATTATAGACATATCTTGAATCAATAGAGCTGGCCATTTACTGTGGTAATCGGAAATACTGTGGAAGGTAATTATTTCACAGCAAAGGACTTTACATGATTTGATAATCGCTAGGTCCCAGGCATTATTCTTGCTGTTAATCCATTGTGATTTATTGCCCATTTCTACTCTGTTTATCATCACATTATTGTTACGAAGCTCTTCTCGAACTTTGGTTCTCAGAGCCCAGCTGCACATTTCTTTGCTGGCAGTTTAAAAAAAATAAAAATAAAAATAAAAATAAATAAATATCAGTTGAAATGCTGTGCTTAAAGGATATGTTTCACTTGTACTGTGTCTGGGGGGTTTCCTGGGCAGTCCTTGATTACCACTCCATTCTTCAGTCTTTGTGGTAAATTAAAGGGAGTGTGTTGGTAAAACTGCCCTCTCTGGAGTAACAATTAGATTTTACTGCACTTCCAAGTCTGGCTACAAATACGTGGCACCGTGCCTCTCCATTGTGCAGCTGACGTTTATTGAACATGTATCAGAATGTTTTGAAAATATACTATTATTCAATGCTGGTGTTTTTCATGCCACTTGGGTTTTAAAGGTTGTCAGATTTGACAGCTTTTGGACTGTAGATAAAGACAGTGCTAGATGACCGGCCTTTCCTTCTACTCTGTTTTAACATTTTAATTCTGTTAATATTTTCCAATTGAGAGTTAAGCCTTGGAGATGCAGGCAAGAGCCCCTAGGTCCTGCTGCAGGTGAGCAGAGGAAGGTTCCTACACAGGCTGGCCAGAGCTGCAGCACTTTAAGTGGGTCTAGGCACACCCCTTGGGAGCAGGGAGGACAACCCTAAAATGACTCTTTGCTTAGAGCTTGCTGCCCAGAATTCTTGCAACAATTGTAATAGCTGCATATCATAGAATCATAGAGTGGTTTGGGTTGGAATGAACCTTAAAGATCATCCAGTTCCAACCCCCTGCCACAAGCAGGGACACCTTCCACTAGACCAGGTTGCTCAAGGCCGCATCCAGCCTGATCTTGAACACATCCGGGGATGGAGCATCCACAGCTTCCCTGGGCAACTTGTTCCAGTGTTCCACCACTCTCATAGTGAAGAACTTCTTCCTTACATCTAATCTAAATCTACTTCCTTCCAGTTTGAACCCATTACCCTTCATACTATCACTACAAGCCTTTGTAAAAAGTCCCTCCCCGGTTTTCTTGCAGGCCCCCTTCAGATACTGGAAGTCCGCTATAAGGTCTCCCCTGAGCCTTCTCCAGGCTGAACAACCCCAACTCTCTCAGCCTGTCCTCACAGGAGAGGTGCTCCAGACCTCTGAGCATCTTCATGCCCGTCCTCTGGACCCACTCCAACAGATCTATGACCCTCTTGTGCTGGTAACCCAGAGCTGGATGCAGTACTCCAGGTGGGGTCTCACGAGAGCAGAGCAGAGGGGCAGAATCACCTCCCTTGACCTGCTGGTCACGCTTCTTTTGATGCAGCCCAGCGTATGGTTGGCTTTCTGGGCTGCAAGTGCACATTATTGACTCATGCTGAACTTTTTATCAACCAGCACCTCCAAGTCTTTCTCCTCAGGACTACTCTCAATCCATACTCTGCCCAGTCTGTATTTGTGCTTAGGATGGCCACAACCCAGGTGCAGGACCTTGCACTTGGCCTTGTTGAACTTCATGAGGTTGGCATGAACGCACCTCATGAAATATGGAATAAGATTTTGTGTGAACAGGGAGGAAATAGGACTTCCCTGTGCCAAGGTGGCATGGATCTGTCAAGTTTTAGGGTCAGGGCAGTCTGCTAGACCTGTAACAGATACTCTCTGTTAACCCCTCTCCCTCCCCAAAGGGGAAGAGAAAAGGAATAGAGGAGAGAGACTATGGATTAGAAAAGAAAACCGAAACAGCTTTAATGAGGATAATAATAGTAAAATGAAATATATACAAATACATACAAAACCAGTATCAAACCCAGCTACCTCTGATGGCAATTACATCACTGTCACCACTGAGGCTGTGGGGCTGCCACGGGAGAAGTCCCAGGCTGGGTTCAGCAGCTGATGGGAACTGGGTTCTATAGCTGGATGCTGGAACTGGATTCAGGAACACATGGATTGGGGTCAAAGGCAGAATGGGCAGAGTCCTCCTCGGATGCCAACTATTGAAGAAAAGAGCTTGACCCTTGTGATCCCTCAGCTTTATACTGAACATGATGTATATGGGATTGAATCCCTTGTTGGTCAGTTTAGGGTCACCTGTCCCAGCTGCTCCTCCCCACAGGTGCGGCCTTTCACTTTTGCACCCCCCTATGCGGTACACAAGAGTTAGCAATGACCTTGGGCTGCACACCAATCCTTGGTAGTAACTCCAAACATCAAGCATTATCACTGCTAGAAGCAGACACTGTCTGCAGAACCATGCTGTTAGCTTCAGAAAGTGCAGTTAGTTAGCAGAGGCTGAGCTGAAAATTAAAATCACTCACCAGAACTAGTTCTGGTCTAGCTCAAACCAGGACAACCTTGAATAAAGCTCTTGTTTTGCCCCAAAGGCTGTAGTGCTTTTGTTGGATTGTTTTATAGGTAGTAAGGCAGAAGGTGCAGATGACAGCAACAGTGCTAGGTAACCTCTGATGAGGCTCCTCCTGTTTGTCTCTAAATAAAGCTGAAATATCTGGAGCTGAGCTACATAAAGTCTCATAATAGAAGGAGGCAGCATTTCCATCAGGTTGGTCTAAATGACCCTCAGAGTGGTAGGATGACACTCTCCATCAACACCAAAACACAAGCAGAGCTCTAGCCTATGAGCGACTTGCATAGTGAAGATCATTCACCATCCCGGACGGTGATATGGTAGCTGACTACTAGCTAGGTTACTTAGTCAGTGGGTTACCTCTACAGTTACATGAGGAGAAGGCATCTTCTCTCTCATGCCTTGAGAATGGCTGGAGGTTTGCCAAACTGATGCTTCATTTCTCTTTCTAGTGAATGCAGTTTTCCTTGTGATATACATGGACTCTTGGCCTATGTTTAGGAACTTGCAGCCAGTAAAGATGCCCAGAAAGATAGGTAAAACTGTAGGCACTCATTTTGACAGATATTCTTTGTGCCTAAATAAGACTTTTGTTTCAGCTGACAGTTCAACAGAAGGCTTGCCTGTGCATTACATGCTTGACATTCTTCGTGGCTAAAGCCCATTTCACATAGCAGCAATACATCATCAGGAGAGTCCTGAGCTTTTTTTCTTTGACCTTCTGTACTTCCTGTTCCCATTTTTAGAAAGAATTTCAAATGTTGCTGCTAGTTATGTTCCATTAATATTCAATCTGTTCCTCACGTCACTATTGTCACTTGTACTGGCTAACCATAAAGCTGAAAATCGAGATTTTTCTTTTTCAGGGAAAATGCATTTTAAGCCTCCTATTGTTTATTACTTGGAATTTCAGCATTACCTGCAACACACAGTTCCTTTTTCTGTCCTTACTCAGTGCATCAACCTACTGCTCAAGAAGGGAATTTCTTACAGTGCAGCCAATAATAATTTGTGGCTTCTGTGGATTTCAGGTAAAGCCTGTATCTCTTTCTGGTAAAACTGTGACATTGTGATCACCAACAGTGATGGAGTTGCATCCACAGCCTCAGTCCCTATGGCTTTGCTTTCTATCCCTTTTTGAAGCAAATGGTGTCACAGCCATGGTGTCACCACTTTCTGGTAGGATGAGCAGAATTTCCCCTCTCCTTCTCCCCTCTTTTCTAAGCCAGAGACGTGAAGCTGCTGAAGAATTCTTCCTCCAGGCCTGCCTGCCAAGACCCAGCCTTGTCACAACTTTTCTGCAGGCTTGATACAACTGCCTGTTTTCCTGAGGGATGAGAACCTAAAGGTGACAGTTTAATTACCCAGACACCTCCAACTGACCAGTAAGTCTGTCACTAAGTATAGCATTTTATATCCTCTGCCACAATTATTCTTTTTGCCATAAATGTACCATTAAGCAGGGTGTTAAAAATGGTCTTCATTTATGTTATAAACAGAAGATTTATTGCTGCACATACCAGAGATCTTTATGGAGCAATGAACTCTATCACTGTCCTTGTGGACACAATCTGAAGGGTCAGTGAATCTCCATAGAGGATCCTGTAAGAACCTGGACTTCCAACAGCTATGCTCAAACAGATCTGTTTCCACAGAGCTCATTTATGTGAAAGAGGAACATCCTACTTGAATGCGTGTGTCCTCCCTCCTTGCCAACCCCCATTTCATCTGTCCCCCTTCCAGATAGTGAGCAGGTTTGGACTGTGTTGTGCCACTGGTGTAAGAGCCCATCCCACTTCCAGCAGATGTGTGTTTGTTACTCTTCCCTGTCGGACTTGCGTTATCTGGGCAAGAAAAGCACAAAGTTTAAGATCACCATGGCAAGGTCTATCCTTGACCCAGCTAATACACACCTGAGAGGAGTCTTTGCTTAGGGCTGTAACTACATGAATACAGTTGATAGGAAAAAAGTCTGGAAATACCTGCCTTGGATACAGCTATGGGAAAATGAAAACCTGGCCTTGAGAAGGACTACCCTGAAGTAGACCCAGGTAAAACTTCCCTGATTTATCTCACTGAAAGGTGTTATACCATATGGGCATGGTTTTAATTCTCTTTGAAACTGTTGGAGTTTGCCCAAGATAACTCACCCCTGGCCACATGACAGGGATTCCATTTAGTGTTGTGCTGAAAGGGAACAGGCAATGATATTCCTTTAGACCATGTTATATTTTGACTGAATTATGTCAGTTACAGTTTGCTAAATCTGAAACTAAAATTTATTTTCTGGGGCTTGTCAAGAGAGCTATTACCTGGGCTACAATTTGCATAGTCACCCCTGAAACAACCTGAGCTATGTGACTATGTATAACTTTGGCCTGTATTTTTAATTGGAGCTTTAACTGTCTTCATGTTTTCTGAGTGCCAGGATCTTGATAGTTCTGCAGAGCAATAAGTTGGCACACCAAATGCAAGTGCACCTCAGGAATCCTCTTGCTGATAAATAGTGTGAGGAATATCTATAATGCTGTGCTAGGTCAAACCTGAGGGTGCCCCTTTGCGTGCTGCATGAAGAAGCACTAAACTTGGGCACTCACTGCAGATCCTGGGCACATCCCATGCTCTTCAGCATGACACTTTTCTTGTAAGTCTTTGCAAACTGCCCTGCAAGGCCTTTTTAGTATCATCTCTTCTAACACTGACTTATTTATACCATACCCAGGAAGTGATGCAAGGGTGGGCAATATCCATTAACTCTTTACAGCAATACAGGGGAAAAAGTGGGTCCTCCGTACTGGCAAGGAGCTAAATGTCTGCAGTAGCAGCCTCCCAGCACAGTGACCCTAAAACCTGAACGCATGTGTGTTGACCTGCATGTAAGCTACAGAGGGCATCTGCCTCAGAGGTGCAGCCTAAATCAGAGTCTGTACAGATCAGAAAGCTTCAGATTCACCATATGGGACAAGATCTTCTCTCAGGCATGTGCTACAGGTACATACAGGCACAGGTATGTTTGCAGCACAGCTTTGGTATGGTATATTTTCCCCTCACCACCTCCAGTTCTGGATAAATGCTCCCAGGGCTGCTCAAAGAGGTCTTTTTTTTTTTCTAAGCACAGAAGACTTTGGCCAAAGAGACCACAGTGTGAGCACATTACAGATACCTCCATACCGTAATAAGTGGATCGTCAGTAAGGAGCGGGTGCCCTGTGGCAGTAACGCTGGCTGGGCTGGCAGCGACAGGGAACTGGCAGCAGGCTGGCAGGCATGAGAACAGCAGAGCGGGCAGAAAAACATCCTGCAAGGGCTGTCCCAGCTGGCCCCTTTCTGCTTTGACCACTTGCTTGGCAGACTGTGCTTAAGCCATAGCCCCTGTCCTTGGAAGCCCACCTGAAAGGATGCAGTACCAGCCTTGCAACCTGCTTTCAAAAGCTGACTATGCAGAAATGAAGACTCAGTGAAGGCTCAGGGGACTGCGACTTTGCAAGGAGTAAGGCTGAGAGATAGCCAAAAATGCCTGGTGGGAGGCAGGGACTGCTGAGTGGATGGGGCATGGCTGGTCATGGACCCTGAGGTATCCTATTTTGTTTGTCCCTGGAACATGACCTTGTGATCCTAACACAACCTGCCCTGAACTGTGTTTCTGACGTGTGCTCACAGCCTGGGAGCCACACAGCTCCACGTGAGTGGTGTGGAACCCACCCAGCATCACAGCTTGGGGCTGGTGGGGATGGAGGATGGGGCCATGGGCTAAATGCATGTGCTGGAGCAGCAGGAGTAGCTAGGCTTCACATACCACAGCGAAGGATTTGTAAGCAAGTAAAGAGCCCTTCTGCTGAGATAACTTTTGCCTGTGCACAGTGCCCTTGGGAATGCTGGTTTACAGCTCTGCTGGTGCCTCTACAGAAACATGGGGCAGGCCAGGCCTGCTCCCCGTGCTGGGTGGGGAATGGGAAGAGACAGCGGGGGAAACAGCTGAGCAGGCACAAGCCTCAGTGTGTATGGCAGATGCAGAGGAACAAAATGGTGTTAAGCCTATGTAAGCACACAGTAACCTCATCTAGGGAAACTAGCTGGTCAGTGTCAACACCAAGCACTAAAGCAGCCCAAATCTGTCTAGCAACCGTCTCAGGGAATCAGTATTTTGGAGCTCAGTTATCAATGTTAGAGTGTTTAAACAAGGAAAGGCATATAGTGTTCGATAGCCATGGAGGATGAGCTACAGTGTGCTTCTCACTGGACAGTTTTCTGCTTCTCAGTGCACAGGACTAAGGTAAACTTCAGGGTAGGGACCACATCTTACAGCTTTTCTGTGATGACTTCAGTGTGAGGTTCTCCTGAGATGTGCAGGAAGCCCCCTTCAGGATTGTACTGTATTGTTCATGTATCCTGTGGCTAGCGAAGTAAGCCTGTCTGGGTGAGGGCCCAGCTTCCTGGTCGTGCGATGAAGAGTAATAGGTGTATTGTGGCACCTAAAAATAGTGACCTTCAAGTGATCTTAAAGGTCAAGACCATGTAGACAGAAAGCTTAGCCTCAAAGGCACTGCAGAAGGAGGATCATGAGGGTGCTAAAACAGCCTGAGTCCAGCCTTCTGCTATCATAGCAATCACATCATATAAGTCCCTGCATAAATACAGCAGGCTTACTCCTAAATTAGCTAGATTTCTATTCCCACCCTTCTGTTGTAAAAGGCGGTTGTGAAATATGTTAAATGCCATGCACCCTAACAAACCAACCCAAACAAACTCAACTTTCAACAGGAAATTCTGTGTATCTCCCACAGTTTGCTGAAAGCAACATTTAGGACTACTCCTCCAGCGTCCTGCCTGCCCAGGGTAGTAGGTCATTTGCAAGAAGCTACAGGGAGGATCTTTGTCACAGAAAGTTTCCATGTTGGCTTCAATCCAAAGCTTTAAACCAGAGATCTTCACTGAGATCAGTGACGCCCTGTAAAAACACACAGCTGGTTTGCAAGGTAGCAGATTTCAGGAGAAGCAATGGGCAATGTGCTTGGTAGTTGACTGTGTGACTTCAGTACAGCTGTCTCACATCTTTCTGCTTGTCTGCTTCCTGCTCACCGAAGACAAACCTGGACCTGGATATGCAATCAGAAGCCACCAGTTCCACATCTAAGATACTGCTTAGAGGTGGGCTTGTGACTTCCCAGATATGTCTGCTATGGGACCCTGCTCCACCTGGATTCCTGTGCCTGAAGGGTCACAGCTGATGCAGCAGGAGCCAGC
This sequence comes from Coracias cyanogaster, assembly GCA_033124195.1. Taxonomy (NCBI): domain Eukaryota; kingdom Metazoa; phylum Chordata; class Aves; order Coraciiformes; family Coraciidae; genus Coracias; species Coracias cyanogaster. The sequence goes on from JAVSBS010025688.1 coordinate 24,145, forward strand.
TTTCGTACATGCTCCTATTATATGACTATTTTGTTTCAGTCAGCCAATACTCAATGGCACTATTTCTAGCAAGAGGAGAAAATAATTATGTCAGTAAGGTTATTCTTGGCTGTTCATTCCTGGTTGTTTACAGGGAAGCGCATACATGCCGATGTCCCTAAAACAACCTGCAAACGAACACTGCACTTGTGTTCCTCACTCTTTCCAAGACTGCTTTCCCTCTCTGTTCTACTTGCCCAAATTTTTTGTCTCCAGGAGATTTGTCCCAGGGCAACATTCTCCATTACTTTTCCTTATTTTCCCTGGCTTCCAGCCTCTAATATCCTTCCAACAGCCAACCTGCTTTCCTCAGCATTTGCAAATCATTCCATCAGGCTGAGTTGTAGTTCCTAGTATTCTTTAATGCCACGTATTATGTAAGTTCCTTCTCTTTTTAGCTATCACTCCTTCAGAGGCTGTTTGTCTCTTTCCATTTAACTTAGAGGAACCTTACACAGATTATCCACTATCCACTGTTCTTAGTGAGGTCTCTGCCTTTTGTCTATAGAAGGCTATTTGATTTCAGATTAAAATATCCCGTTAGAGCTGTAAGATACCCTTTTAATCACTTGTGTGAATGATGATTAAGGGCCCGATCCAACAAGACTCAGGAGAAAGTTTACAGTGGAAAATGATTGTGAAATAAGCAGAAGTATGTATTGCTGCACACTAATTATTCTGTATTTCCTCCTACACTGTTCTTAACATGCAGTGAGTTCAAAGAGGTTTCCATTTTGAAACTTCAGGTGCCTTAAAATTATATTATTTGCAACCATATTCATATCAGTAGCTCCACCTAAGCCAGGAAATTCCTAATTTCAGGAGCTGCTTCCATTCTCTTTCCTACTTTACCCTGTCACAAACACCTAATCAGAACATGCCATGGTGTAGCTCTGCCTTGACAGCAGAGAGAAACTCAGCACCTATCTAATGCCCACGTGCCTGAGTTTGAGAAACCAGGTTCTTCACACCCATACCCATGCAAGGGCCACCATCTGCTGTGAGCACACCGAGCATGTCCCCAGGATGGGCTCTGTACAAAGGCATCCCTGCTCCTTCTCACCGAGCACATTTCTTCATGCAGAAAATAGGAGCTGGGCCAGGGAGAAGAGAAGGACCTGCCAACCTGAGCAATAGGAACACTTTGAGGCCCAAATTGTCTGCGTAGCTCTGATTCTCTGAGCTAAACAGAGGCATTTGGTTGTGTGGAGTATTGACATTGCTGATCATACATGTTACCCAATAACGGCCTGACTGTGCTGATGCAAGATAGTTTAGATTTGCCAGAAATCTGTTCTCCCCTGTACTCCTGTCTTAGTAGATTGCTGGGAGAGTTCAAAGTGTCAGTGATTATGCACCTAAGGGGAAGAAAAGCAGACACATATTAAACTTGAGATGTTTCTCTTACCAATCAATAACTTGCTGATTTTCACTGTCTTTTCCATAGCCAGGAGATGTGTTATTCACTGTCAGTTATCTGCTAATAACTTGATTTACACTTTACAGAGATAGATTTTGTATGTGTGTGTGTGCGCGTGCTGCCGTTTAATGATTTATGAAGAAGCAGTTGAATGCTGGTGAAGGTGAGAGCTAGCTGTAGGCCAATGGTAAATAGGAAGCAGAAATAAATTTCAGTCCAAGCAGCCTGCAGTGACCTGAGAAAAGGGCTCTGCATATCAAGAGTAATGCAGCATAATGGGAGCAGATCGGCAGAGTGAAACAGCCCATGCTGAAAACCTGATATCTGCATTAGGTGCCTTCTAGGAGTGTTACTTAAGAGAGCCCAATGGACTGAACATGTACTTGTGGTTTGAGCACATCTTATGGTTTAATTTAATCTGAAAGGAGTCTAGCTTACAGCCTCCAAGGGTGCTACACCACATGCTGTAAGGAGCGACAACTGGACAATTTGTTTCAAAAGCACATTCCTCTACTAAAACAATGATGTAGACGAGGTGAAAGATTCCTTGAAATTGCTTCATTTAGTCTCAGTTTAATCTAAGTTTGTCCTGTGTGTTGCGTAAGAACAATGAAGCTGCAGGTTCATAATAAACTGCAGCTGACAAAAAAACCCTCAAATGAGTATGCAAGTTCCTTCATCTTTCTGCATCCCTCTACTTTCCTGGTACACCACAAAGGAAGCTTGGGTGCTTAGCTCTGCACTCTGGATCTCACTAAAGAAGCCAGCCGTCTATAAGTGACATAACTGAATGCAACCTTACAGCCTCTAATAATACGTATTTTTTTGTTTAAATTAAATATTACCCACCTCATATTTTAAACAGGGGAGAGTCAGATTTTGCTTTCAGTTACTCTGAATGCATACTGGAGCAAGATCTATTCTATTAATATTTAAATAAACCATATTCATTAAGTTATTTTCCTCCCAGTCTTTCTATTTTCTTCTATTTGCCATCAAAAGTTCCTTTATGGATTCAGCTCAGTTTTTCCCTGGAGGCTGTAGCCACAATAATATTGTTTGATGTAAATAGGTTGTGGTGACTGAATTTTTTACTCCAGCAAGCATATTGCTTGGAACATGCTGCTCACTCCTAGGGTCCAAAAAACTGCGAAGGGATGACTCATACCTGACAATTGCTACTGATCTCATTTGCCTTACTCAAACTCCACAGTTTATGTACATTTCTATTTTGACTAGTAGAATGCATGAATGGTCTTTCTTTATTCAACCTTAGGAGTAAAGAAGGGACTTTCTTTCCTTTCTTTTAGTGGATTGGTGCTCATCTCATTAATGTTGTGTCCATTTAGAAGAAAATCATGGAACTTTTAACTTCAGTTTATCCCACAGCAACTGCATGGGGTGTTTTTAGAACTATTTTCAGAGTATTTTTGAGATAGAAGGCCAGGTGGACTTGCACTAGCTTAGATTTTAAGGAGTGTTTATGAGCACACTGGACCTCATCTTCTCCCTTGCCCTGTATTTCTGCTTTGCGTTTCTACCTGGAGCCACTCAGAGGGCCTTAGAAAAGGAAGAGGTGCAGGGAGCTCCATGATCCCAACTAGAGAAGCTGGTATTTTTGAGAGAAGCTGTAAAGAGACTGACCAAGCAAGGCTGTAACTGGGCTCCCATGTGGTGCCCTAGTAACCCAAGGCTATGAAGATGACGTGGAAACCTAAAGGGAAAACTGTTTATGGTTGAGCCCATGTTATGACATAAGCCACACACACTAAGCCTCACCTCAATCATTCCATTTAGCACTGAGCATTTACATGTCCACTGTCATCCTGTAGTCATCCTAAGCAATTATTTCCTATCAAGATTTCAGTAAAATCTCTAACAAAAACTTTCATCATCCAAATTACAAAAAGGTAAACAAGTTATCTTAGTATAAGACACAATTAGCTGGTACTCCTTATCCCACATTGTTCACTATGCTGGGAAAGTCAGCCATTAGGGGAAAGAAATGAGAATTCATGCATGTTCCAGGCAAGGTCCATTAATATTATTTAATCCACAACAGGACTAACTCTAGGCTTTGGTGGAAAGTACCAGTTTTTATCAATGAAGATCAAGGTTTTGTACAGACATCATCAAAATATAGTTTCAACAAGCTATTTCACACAGGCAACACCATAACCTCACAAGGAGGTCACAGACCTTATTCATGCAATGGCATTTCTCATTTCATAGAATAATAGAATTATGTGGGAATAATCTGAGTTGGAAGGCACCTTTAAAAGTCATCTAGACCACTCCCCCTGCAGAGAGCAGGGAAATCTTCAACTAGATCAGGTTGCTCAGAGCCCTGTCCAACGAACACAACCTTGAATGTTTCCAGGGATGGGGCTTCTACCACCTCTCTGGGCAACCTGTTTCAGTGTTTCACCACCCTTATCATAAAAAATTTCTTCCTTATATCTAATCTAAACCTACCCTCTTTTAGTTTAAAACCATCACCCCTTGTCATGTCACAACAGGCCCTGCTAAAAAGATTGTCCCCATCTTTCTTATTGACCCCTTTAAGTATTGAAAGGCCACAGTAAGGTCTTCCCAAAGCCTTGTCTTCTCCAGGCTGAACAACCCCAACTTTCTCACCCTTTCTTCATAGGAGAGGTGTTCCATCCCCCTGATCATTTTTGTAGCCCTCCTCTGGGCCTGCTCCAACAGGTCCATGTCTTTCATATGCTGAGGACTCCAGAGCTGGACACAGTACTCCAGGTGGGGTCTCACCAGAGTGGAGTAGAGGGGCAGAATCACTTCCCATGACCTGCTGGCCCCACTTCTTTTTGATGCAGCCCAGGATATGGTTAGCCTTCTGAGCTGTGAGCTGCACATTGCCATCTCACATCCAGCTGTTCATCCACCAGTACCCCGAAGTTATTCTCCACAGGACTGTTCTTAACCACTTTATCCCCCAGCCTTTATTGATAGCAGGGATTGCCCCAACCCAGGTGCAGGATTTTACACTTGGCCTTGTTGAACCTCATGAGGTTCACATGGGCCCACATCTTGAGCTTTTTCAGGTCTTTCTGAATGGCATCCCATCCCTCAGGCATGTCAATTTATTGCATAACTCTCCATTACAGTAGTTTCAAGAGTTGATCTACCCCCATAACATAGCAGTTGGCACTTCCATATTTCCATGTAGTAGGGACCACACACTTCTGGTCATGGATGTCTCCCGTTATGTACTAACCCTGTGACATCCATACAGGTTTGCAGAAAAATGGTGCTGTTGATGCCCATCACACCAAGTCTTCACCAGAACCATGTCTCACCACATCTGTCTTCTTCTACTTCAATACTAGCTTGGTAGCATAACTTGCAGACAGTTGTCAGAAAGAGACCATAGAGGGAATATTCAAAGGAAGGAGAAGGTAGAAAGAGCCACACTGGACTCTGCAGTAGTCTCAGGCTGGCATTTGAGCCCAAGCTCAGCTCCTGTCCATGCTCTTTGGAGACAAACTTATTACTTAGAGGGTAACACAGGCCCAGACTAGAGAGGAAGGGGGGTGAGGAAAAGAATATTTTTGCAAAAGCTAAGGGCATACCCATCTGAAGGGTGTCTTAGGTTGGGAACGCTGGTTACATCTGTACTAGTAAATCAAACATGCCTGGAAATGTCCCTTCACACAGAGGCTAGCTGTGCAGGATGACTTGCCTCCATGCTGTTAAAGTTTCTTATCCCAGTCTCATCCAGATCAGCATGGCCACAGCGAAAATGCCTGCTGGGGATGTACATCAGTTCCTGATCCACTCCCAGGAACTGCTTGGGATAGCACAAACTGGCCTGGGCCAAACCATGCCTGCACCATGCGCCCAGTATAATGGTGCAGCCAATCCTGCTCTCTGGCCCAGAAACTGCTGGTTTTGTCTTGATGATGTAACTACTGTGTCCAACAAATTTCCTCCTCACCTGATCTTTTGCAACACCATTCTGAGCCCAGCATCTGGCAGACAAGTTTTGGAGTCTCTTTAAGAAAAGGGTTGGTGTTGCGTATCAGAAGGACCATTGCATGTGTAGGCAGCCCACAGTTGGGTTGCCTTCATAAGTGTGGCCATAGGGAATCGAGCTACAGGTATCCTATAGTGAGCGATATGGACATGTAGAGCACACAGCAGTGACCAAGCTCTGTACCACCTTGCTCCTTGAGTGTGGACCAGGAAATAAAAAGATAGCCTGAGTGAGGATGGGCAAGGACTTCTGAGGAAAAGAACAGGAGAGATAGACTGGAAAAGAGAAGAAGAGGAGAAGAAAGAGAAGAAATAAAGAGGCAGCAAGGAGGACCCAAAGAAAACTGCGCTACAAACAATATTGAAAAGATTAGTGAGACCTGGCAGAAAGTTCAGGCTTTAGAGAAATATCTGCAGAGGCCACGGTGAGAGCTCATTGCAGGAAATGGAGCAGGGGGAAGCCACACTTTAAAGATTCATGATGCTATTAGAAGAGATTTCCCTGTCTCATGATGTTTATTAAATATCCAATTTTAGACTAGTGATAAGGTCAGACATTAGTACCTAGCTCCTATGTTAATATTTAATACTTATTGATCCTCATTCTCATGTTTCAGGGGAACGCGCTGGAAACTGCTACAAAAATTGGTACATAAATATATGGAAAGACTAACTGTGGTACTAATCTCTTTGTTACCTGAAATCAGACTCATTTGCTTCTCATCAGCAGCCTAGTAGGACCTGTAGGATATGACAAATATTTACTCTTGGTATAGCTTGTTGCTTCACGTACAGAAAGGTTCTGGCTGTCTCTTGCTGCTCCCTGGCTGCTGTGTCTGTGGTGATGCCATTCAGTGCAGAAAGAGATGAACAGGAGGAGTAATCACTTTGGCCAGCACTGCCAGTTTACAGCATTGCCTTCTTTCTCCTGAACTACAATACCCCAGTGCCAAGACAGACCTGGTGATCTCCCTTCAACTGTTCTGTAGCCAGAAAAAGAGAATGCTCTCTGGCAGCACAGCTTCAGTTACCAACAAATTAATGAGCACAGAATTGCAGCTCTCTGACCATTGTTAGATAAATGCGATTATGACAACATGTTAGACACATAATCTGTCCCATGCTACTGCCACTTGCTAAAGTTAGCTCCAAAATGTGGATACTAGATGAGCAATCACTGCATTTGCTGATGGTTAAAGTAAAAACCTTTTAAAAACATGTAAATAGAGTTCAATGCCTAGATTTTAAGAGGGGAGAATCATACCTGAAGATCATGCACACTGGCTGGTGGTATGTGGACAGCTTGTGAGTCAAGGCCTCAGTTTGCCACGTGTGAAAAAGCCTATGAAGAAGAGACCTTCAAGAAACTCTTAATATGAGAAAAAATAATCATTACAGTATTCATGTATTTTCACAGATTCTAACCTCAGAAAGACAGAATAAAGTAGTAAACTTTAGCATGACAAAATGAGCTTGGACTTGCTGCGTATGTTGTCAGTGATCGGCAGCAGAAGGTCATGCACAATGGCTGAACTGCCAGCATTTGCCAGGTGACTAATCTTGGAGATCAATTGACCTCAGATAGGACTAATTTTTAAATGAGCTGGGAGACCTGCATGAATCACAGCATGAGGAGAGACTGGAAAGGCTAGCTTTGAACTAATTCCAAAACTGTAATAAAATAAAGTGCAAGTGTTCTGCTGAATATGGTGGTGTAATGAAGGCACACCGGTAGCTTTTCAAAACATTGTCCTCTCTCCGCAGGACAGATGCCTTATACACAAGTTGTAGGACTTCTGGAGTGAGACTGTTTCTTTCTAGTGTTTATTTAGTAGAGGATTAAGGGAGGCTATACTCCATGTTTGAAGCCCCAAATTATTATTACAAGATAGTGCATGACAGAAGAGTATTCACTTCCACTGCATCTCTTATGCATTTCTCACTATACTTGGGCCTGAAGTGGCCATTCCCAGGAGGGGAGAATTTTTTGGGGCACATAGTTTTTCTGCATAACACTAATAATAGTAATAATAATTATACTAATTATATTACAACAATACCTTACAATAGACTTTAATAACATAATAACAGGATAAATAACTAAATATAATAGAACAGTGATAATATATGTTATACTGTCACATATGGTAATAATAACATAACACTATTAACATATTAATACAAATAATAGTAATACTAATGAGAATAAATATAGCAAGAACAACAGAGCAAGAATAGCTTTTCTCTCATCTATGCTGATTCATTCCCTCTTTATTGTTGTAGACACAGGAACAGCATTGCCCAAGCCCTGTATCCTTATTCTCCCTTCTGCCTTCCAAACCATGGAGTAGGTTGAAGGCGGCTCTTTTAAAATGCAAATAGAGCTTATGGAATCGCTGTCCTTCCTACTGTAGCTCCCCTGCAGGTCTGGGCAGATGCAATGAGATCATAACCAGCAGTCAACAGCATTTATAGTTTGTCCTGATTTCTTGAGTGTTGGATCATTCATCTCAGCAACAGCACCGAACAGACCTGCAGTCCCGATTGCAGGTCATTAACCAGGAGATGCTGCTCATCAGGGAGCATCTCCACATCTCCAGCTTCTGGAGGAAATCTCAGGGGCTGTATCCAGGATCATTCAGACATAACAGCAGGTACTCTGCGGTCAGCATTTCTCTGGCTTAGAATAGCAGCTGCCTTTGTCCTGGTCTAACATTGCAAACAAGTGTTAGTGAGTTCTTTTACAGCCAGCTCCTGTGCCCTCACCTGAGTCAGAGCTGCAGGCTTCTACACACTTGCACACAAGCAGGCACAGTTACTCCTAACTTGGAAATCTCTAGCAGTTTATAAAATACACAGCTCTGGAGACACCAGCCTATGATTTTATAACACCTCTCTCTTTTTTTTTTTTTTTTTTTCATATTATTTTTTTGGGTCCTGGAAATAACTGACTAGATGGGAACCTCAGCTCCCATTGAATCATTTTCTCTTTGTCTTCACTATAAAGAGTGTGAAACATGGTATCAAAGGCTTAAAGAAATAAGAACAAATAAGCCCATAACTTCCTCATATTTTTGAGAGACTAAATAACAGTTTTGAGGTCTGATGCATTATTTGGAGTTGTTTGAGGTTAGAAATTCTGAAACCAGCAAAGCTTTCAAGTCAAACAGGTTCCACAGCTACCAGAAACTTGTACAGAGATCACCTTCAAGTTAGGCACATTTGTTTTGAAGCTATATACATGCATATGTGGATGGATGGATGGATGGATGGATGGATGCATGGTTTCTCCTGGAAGGTCACTTCCATTGAAACTAGAATCATGTAAGACAGGGCAAGCTTAATCATAATTTTACAATAATTGCATTTTCTATGGGAGTAGAAGTCACATGTTCTCTGCTTGTATCTGTAGGAAGTGCAGTACTGGATCTAGCTAGATGAGGGTCACAATTTACATGACAATGAGCCCCCCTACCTGCCTTAAAACACTGGCCATTGCCACCCTCTGCGGGCCCCCAAAGTGCTCATTGCCATGCCCATTCTGCAAGGCCTCCTCTCCAGGGCTGCTGCTCCCTGCAGAAAGGGACCTCCCCTCCTTATTCCTTTTCTTTCAGGTGAGTGCTGATAACAGCCTGTGGGAATTGCAAGTTAAACACTTGTAAGAGGAAAAAGACAAGGGAAGCCTACCGCTGATAAAAGATAAAACCACCACATACACTTAACTGGGCTAACCTTATCTTGTTATCTCTTAAATTAGCAGAGTTCAATCTAATTAAGTGCTCACGTGGAAGAAACCCAAGTTGTGGTGTGACTAATCAGCTTGAAGGCTCTTCTAACCGCAGCGTTGATAGGGTTCCATTGTGTTGGG
>JAVSBS010025689.1:0-18959 GCA_033124195.1 Coracias cyanogaster
TCACTAATTTGAGAGAAGAGACCAACACCAGCCTCGCTACAACCTCCTTTTAGGTAGTTGTAGAGGGTGATAAGGTCAGATGGAACCTCCTGGGTTTCAGTTTGTGCCCTTTGTCCTGTTGCTGGGCACCACTGAAAAAAGTCTAGCCCTATCCTTTTGCCCCCCACTCTTTAGATATTGATAAGCATTGAGAAGATCCCTCCGCCATCTTCTCTTCTCCAGGTAAACAGCAACAGGGCTCTCAGTCTTTCTTCATAAGAGAGATGTTCCAATCCCTTCATCATCCTCATGGCCTCTGCTGGACTGCCTCCTGTAGATCCTTGTCTCTCTTGAACGATGTTGCAGGAGACTAGCAGAGAAGAAAAGAAGCAACAGTGCTCATGTTCTCTACCAGACAAGAGGCAATATAGGTAGGTTGAATATCAACCAAGAGGGAAGGATGAAGGACCAGCAACCTCCAGTAGTCCCTCTGGTAAATCTATCCTCATTGATCATGGAAACAGAGAATCATGGAATACGATCCTATAGAAAATAGGATCATAGAATAATCATTGCAAAAAGTAAATGTCATTGGTTTTCTTTTTTTTTTTTTTAATTAAAAAGAAAGAAAGAAAGAAGTAAAGCTAGCTCCCCTGCTCAAGAATTGCTTCACCCACTGGAAGTTGTTGCCCGTTTCCGAGTCTGTCTCTAAACATCTCCACCAGCCTAAGACAAGCTCTCTTCCTGGACTCAGGATTGGATTTGTCCTGCTCTTGCCTCATTCCACGCAGCACTGTAGACAGCAAGTCAAACACCATGTGTTAATAACCAGGCACCACACAGCAGGGCCCAGCTGCCCACATCCAGAGGATTAAGTTCCTCTTTTAGTACCGCACTTTCTCCTACCGCCGGCAATCTCCCGATGCGCGCAGTCCAGCCAGCTAATTACCTTGTCTGTGCACAAAGCATGCATGAAAAATTCAATCATCAGCAGAGCCACGCGTTCGCTGGTGTTCTTCACCTTTAAATACCATTTCCAAACATTTCTTGGTGTGTCTGTCCTTTACACAATCCCACAGATGCCTCATGTAGGCTTTTGTTTTCTTTGAAGGGCTGCGCACATTAGATCTCCTGCTTATCAGTCACACTCTCCAGTCCCTCATTACTACAGTCTCAGCGCTGCTATAATCAGGCTTCACATTCCTCAGACCTTCATAGCAGTGGTTTAGTTTACAAATTGAAGAGTTCATTCATGCCAAAATGTTTTCTTTCATTATCAATTGCTTTCTGGTTTGTTTTTTTTTTATTTTTTAATTTGCCCAGCGAACCAAAATATCAATTATTTGCAGGGTTCTAATTTAGAGAAGAAATTAAGGAATACATTTGTGGCGCTGTGCGATTAACTATTTAATCTGCTTAACTAATGCTGTGATGGATTTTCTATCCCTGTAACTCTTAAATCAAGAACTTTTTTTTTTCCTTGTTATGGTGAATTTTTTCTTATTTAAAAGTTAAGCTTCAGTAAAGGCATGCCTGTTAGACTTGAAGGAGAAATTAGTATTGAAAAATCCTATTTTGTGTCTCAGCAGGCAAGAAGCCAGAGTAGGTAATCACAGTCCTCCCTTCCAAGCAAATAAGCTGAAATGTAGCTTACATCATTTATGATGGTGTTACATCTTGACCAAGTGTCCCCATGTGGTCTCGGCACCATCTGTGTGTGGCCACAAGTCCCCAAAACTCAAATAATCCCTCCAGCTGCCTCTGACACTATTTGCCTTAGAGGCAGGGTAGGCAGAATTCAGCAGCATTTCCCCTGAAGTGCAACAGGTGACTCGCATTGCCAAGGGCAGAACTTGTCCGATGATGAGTTTCCATGGGGATCTTGCTTTGCGCGGCTTTCTCCTGATTTATGAGCCCTAATGAGCCCCAACACAGCTGCAGTTCGGCTCCTGCAGATGACTTTTCAGATCTGTCTCCATTTTCATTCATGGCATCACGGCTGGCAGGGCTGCAAAATTATGAAGTAGCAGAACTTGTTCAACATGAGCATCTCGTGAGGATATGTAGAAGGGAGCTGGAGCTTCTCCTATCTCCAGGTAAATATCTTAAGTAGGAAAGATGGGACAGGTACTTTTAGGATATGACTTTCTTGTCTATGAAGAAAATTGAGGGTGACTAGCTTGGGTGCAGAAGTGGATAGTCAGAGAGATTCAGATTTCCTCTCTCTTAGTTGTCTGTCTATAGAGTTTGGGGGTTCTATTTTTTTTCTTTCTGTTTTTCCAAATTTATTTCCAAAATGTTTGAAAAACAAAAGATCAGATTGGTCAAACCGAATGTATTCATTAATCATGGAAACTTGGGTCATATGAAGCACATGATCCAAATTCTTAATGTGTTGAAATACTGCAGAATTCTGATTGGAGATTCAGAATTACCATGACTTTCTTTTTGTGCTTTCCATATCTGCAAAGAATAGCTCCAATGGAAAAAAAAAAAATCAAAATTGCTTATTGTTCCACAGATAGATCAAAACTGAGGGAAAATCCAGCTCTTTCTTGGTCATCATTACTACCCTAATTGTATGTAACTTCAGCCACATCTTGTAATGTTGCAGTTCAAGCAGCATAGAAAGCTCTCTGGTGGATCAACAAGGATTTGGAAAGAGGTCTCCACTGTTACCTTTAACTGTTTAGACCAACACATGACCAGTTTATCAGGACAGATTCAACTGTGCCATGAAGAAAATCTCAGAAGTTGAAGGTTTCTGTCATGAAGTTTTCTATCATTCATGAGTACAGTCCAGCAAGCATTTGTCACAAATAGAACTGCTAAGAGATTAACGTCTGGCAGGAAACAAGTCTTTCCTTCAACCATCCTAAACCTGAGGTTGATCAGGCCCAGATCAAGTTCTGGGTCTACAGGAGCAAACCACTCAAACAGGAGATTCCTGCTCCCACAAACCTCCATCCACAAGTCATTTTGTTTACCTTTTATAAGGGCCTGGTGGGAGTTAACTGATCATACATATACCTACCATCAGATTGAGCATGATGAACAATGAAAAATCAAGTTTACCCAATAACTATGCCTTTTAAAATGGGAAATGGAACAACTAAAGCTTGGTGGAAATGCTATCTTTTTCTTTTACTCTTTTCCTTTCTTTTCTGAAAATATGATGCGAAGACGACCCATCCTTTTTTATATACAGATGTTTTATTAGATACATTACGGAGACTGAGGAGGCTTTGAACAAGGCTAGTGCCTCAAGACACTGCTATCACGTGTTTAATAAATGTTACTAATGTCGCACCCTTAAGAGCGAGAGTCAGTTGTCCCTGAATATAACTTAGATTTTCATCCTAAGTTTAGACAACACTTGACTTGTATCCTGGGCTGCATCAAAAGAGGCATGACCAGAAGGTCAAGGGAGGTGATTCTACCCCTCGACTGCTCTGTGAGACACTATCTGGAATACTGTGTCCAACGTAAGAAGGACATGGATCTGTTAGAGTGGGTCCAGAGGAGAACCACGAAGATGATCAGAGGGCTGTAAACTGTCTCCTAAGAGGACAGGCTGAGAGAGTTGGGGCTGATCAGCCTGGAGAAGAAAAGGTTCTGAGAAGACCTTTCAGTACGTAAAGGGGGCTACAGGAAGGCTGGAGAGGGACTTTTTACAAGAGAATGTAGTGATGGGACAAGGGGTGCTTTAAACTGAAAGAGGGTAGGTTTATATTAGATATAGGGAAGAAATTCTTCACTATAAGAGTAGTGAGGCACTGGACCAGAGAGGCTGTGGATGTCCCACCCCTGGAAGTGTTCAAGGCCAGGCTTGATGGGGTTTTGAGTAACCTGATCTAGTGGAAGGTGTCCTTGCCCACGGCAGGGCAGTTGGAACAAGATGGTTTTTAAGATCCCTCCCAACCAAAACCATTCTATGATTCTATGATCCAAATTTCATTGTAGGACTCACAGTGGATTTAGCAAAAGCCAAGTTCTAGATCAGTGAGAAAACTTTTCAAACATCATTAAGAAAATGTCCCATGTCTCCTCTTCCACTGTAATTTCTCTTTCCTCTCAAATCCCGGAATTCACTCTTTGCTTGAGGCAAGATACACAGAACAAATGGGCCACAATCTAATTGAGTCTAATAAATCCTATGTTCCTCAATAAAATATCATGCTTTTAGTCCCCTGTTGTTTCTCTGAAACCACGCTGTGCTTTTGAGAATATTGGAAACCAGAAGTCCAGGAGGTTCTCATGCACAACAGAAAAGTCACCTTTGCTGAAATACAACTTGGCAATTTTTTGCTTACAAGTCTCAATAATTGATCTTATATTCAATATCAAGCGTAAAATTATTACAAGGAATTCCAGCGAATCATGCAACAAAAAATGACATTGCTTTTGCTGTGATTCAGATCTCCTCTTTTGTTGTGTTTTCTGTCCTACTGGTGGGTTACGTGAAGAAGATTAAATGATATTCTCTCCAGGGGAGTGTTTTTAATTATGTGCTTCTTCCACAGCAGCTTTGTAACAGCAAGTTTCACAGTGTTTCACAATCCTTTGATGGGTTTATCCCCATCCAACCTGCATGAGCACAAGGTTTGGAATCTGCACTCACCTGCCTCATTATCAGGACAATTTATAGTGAGGCAATGTCAGCACCATAACTCACAGTAATTAGTCCAGTGGGAACTTCACCCTACAAGGCTGCTGGTGGGAAAAGCAGCTCAGATGCTGTCTCTCACTAGAACCCACAGAGGCTGAGTAAAAAATGGTGGTGGCATTGAATTATGACCATCCAGATCTTTCCCAAATCACTGCAAGGTGACTGTCACCAGGCAGGCAAATATTCATCACATTTATGACTTACGTTGGTTGGCACGGTAACGTTGCATATCTTTGGTGGATGTTAACAGCATTTTTACCCCTGCCAGAACAGACGTTTGTGAAAGTGATGGAGAAATGGGAGATGGCAGATGTAGCTAGATCAGTCTGAGGACCTACAACCCTACCATCGTTTCCAGCATCCCTGATGCCCTACAATGAAAGAGCATCTCCACCTATTGCAGGGCAAAACCAGCCAGCTCTGTCCAAAACTCCCCTGGCCCTGACTGACTGTCCATAGATGTCATATAAGCTAATGAAACATCTCACCAAAGACACAAATATCTAGCAGTGAGTTTTCCTCTTTGCAGGAGAAGCTGGCATGTGTATTGTACCTCCCTGACCTCCTCCACTGGGATGAAGCTCAAGAACAAACACCCTTCCTTGCATCCTGCTTTGGCTTGAATTCCCTTAGGCTGGAATTCCAAGGTGCAGTTATGCGTAAGTTATCCACAGATGTTATACGCTGTTATGTGTCTCCTAAAGCACAGATTAGGACATTTTTTTCAGCACAGCCAAAGAAGTCAGGATTGCTGAGGTTATCAGACTGGCTCACCTTGATCCACCACCTTTGTCAACAGTGACTCCGGGCTTCGCTTAGTGCAATCTACACTAAAAGCTTGCCTAGGAGATACTTCATCCTCTAATGCCTCAAATTCTCTGAGACCTCGTAAAGTGAAATGACCTTTTCATGCTTCTACAAAACAGCCAGAAATCCCAGCTATCCATGCTAATATAAGCAGGTAAGGGACAACTTCAGTGATAGGCCCAGACCTGGTGTCCAGTGGAAACCAGCTCTGGTTGACTTTACCTTTTACTGGAGACTCAGCATAGGATCAGTGAAGCCAGGCTACTCCTGTGGCCATCTTTTAGCAAAGCCACAGTGCTCATTGCAGAGACATCCCAAATGGCTTCAGCAGAGTCAGCTTGGGTTGGCAACGTCGATCAGTTTCTGTTCAGCTCCAGCCACGCCTCATCCAAAATCAAATTCTATCAGGGATGTTTTGCAAAAGCAGTTCACGTTTATTCTTCTTAAATTCTGCTGCGCCCCTTAATAGTCTTTCCTCTTTCCTGTCATCGAGGGAAACTTTGGTGTTTGCTTTACACGGTGGTGCCAAGAGACATAATTTTCACAATGTCAGATTTTACAGAGCTCAGGAAAAAGGTGCCTCACTCCCTGACACCACCCAACTTTTTAATTTCAGGCAGACTTTAAATGCTAATAGTGAGTCCTTTGGAATGTGAGCTGCCAAAGATAGCGTGTTTATACCCTGACAAGTGAAAAGATAAAGTTAATGAACCCAAAGTGAACTTTTGATCCATCACCCTAATAACAGCAGCATCATTCTTTACATTTGTCAAATGTCTCCATCATTGTAGCACCTCACAGTCATTAGTGCATTCAGCTCAACTGCCTTAGGAAAAATAGCCTCCATTTTATCTATTAATATTTAAGGGACAAGGAAGTTAAAGGACCTGTCCAAAGACCCCACCAGGGCATTTGTCCTGTAGTTGGGAGCTAAATCCAGAAATGCCAATTCTCAGGAGAGTACTTTAAACATGTGACAAAACTTTGCTCACTTTCAGCCATTAACATACAAAAAATGCAATCAGAAAATATTAAGATTCTGTGGTGGTGTTCGTTCTAAGGCTTAACTTGGGTACTAAGAAGACCAGGCTGGAAATGCTTGTCCTTGGGAAATGCCACTGCTTTAGTGACCAAGAAGTGCTGAGGGACAGGAACAAAGGTGTTGCTTGAATATTTTTCTGTGACCTTTTTAAGGTTAAAATAGAGGAAAAAGATAGTGTTTTGAAGACATATCCAGTGGGATTCAGCTCTAGTTTATTTAGGTTTCTCTAGGTTGCTATCAACATGTGTCAGGTATCCAAACTCCAGTCAATACAGACCTGACCAACATAGAGGATCCTAGACAACAGCTGACTTCACCCTGAAGTAGACTTCATAGATAAGATCCAGTTGCCTAAACATAGATAACTAGTGACATTTGTGGCATTCTCAGATGTCTTTGATGGTCAGATCAAGGCTGATGATGGTATTGATTAGCTCTTCACTCTATTGCAAGCTCAGGTACCAATGCACATGTAGAAAGCAACTTGTTGACACCTGCACGTAAATATTTCTGCCTTGGCCTGAAGACCATCTTTTTTGGTGCACTTCATTTGACTTCATGAAATTCTAAAAATAAGCAATTGAAATTAATTCCTGGCTGATGACCATGGTCTTTCAGGGACATCAGAGTTATCTCCTTGCTTTGCAATGTGCTCTCTATTACAACAGAGCAGGTTTTCAGATAACACAACCCTCCTCTTTGAAGCGAGCCCTTTCCAGGTTCTGTGTGGCAGTTGTTTCCATCTACTACGCTTTTAAGTGTTGTGTAAAGGGCCACCATGATCTGGCCAGGCCAAGGTCCTAGATTTGATGAACACTGAGTGAAGCATGACGTCTGTGGTTAACCTGGGAGAACTGATAGAACTAAGATCTCAAGTGATCTCATTTCCCTCTTCTCAAAGATTTCCATTAGGTTCCTTAGAAAAATGCAGGCCAGAAATGTGTTGGCAAAATGCTCCATGGAACTTTTTTTCCTATTTACTGCGAGGAAAGAAAATACTTGCACAGACTGCAGCAAACAGCCCATAACTCCATCCGATGCCCAGATAGTATCTTGCATTCACAAGGTACAGGTGACCTACTCCTGCCCAGTTTGCAAATTATCTGTCTATTTTTAATTTGTCACTCAAAGGTGGTCTTCTAGTAGTCACCTTCACACCAAGTCTGCAATGAAGCTTGAAGACATACAGCTGAATTAACAGTAAGAATCAAAAGATCATGCAGTCACCAAGGCATGTGAATTGTATGTCTATTGTCCTTCACACTTCCAAGCTGGTCAGAAAAATGGTAGGCATAACTTCTGAGCAGTTCCTGCCTCCTCTAACTCATGAATCTCTGGAATGGCACCAAAATAATTGACCAAAGTTATATTTTCTTGCTGACATTTCTGTGGTATTGGAGTTGGGTCACCAATTACCTGTTGTTCTAGACATTGACTGACACACGAGAACTTGTGCAGCCTATTCACCTCCATCCTCCTGCAACATTTCTCAGCTGCTGCTCTTCATACCTTCATCTTCCCATGTCTTTTCCACTGGCCAGCTGTCACTGAAGATGACAGAGCTTCGTTTTACTGTGGAGAAGACTGAATGTGAGGTGGCTACCTGGGAACTTTGGAAAAACAGGTTTACAAAAATATCTGTTCAGGACAGCAGAGCGGATTCATTTTTATGTGTTCTTTTTTAACACTAATAGTTTTTAAAACTAATAGTTCTTCTGCCACTCAGAAATGTTGGCAGCTGCTTGAACTCCATTCATGAGGGATAAAATGCTTGCTTATTCTCACTGCAGTTTTAGTCTCCCAAAATACATTTTAATATTGCTCAAATATAACTTCAAGGAAATGACACGTCTTCCTGTTCTCCATCCTGACAGGGTAGACTTGAAGGAGCAGGACTGAAGCCGAAGAGATCTATTTCCCCTTTGGCATAATTCGGAATAATAAATCATAATGAGTGGTATTTGCTGCTTGTCTTTCAAGCCTTTTGATCGCAAAATAAGGGAGAGCACTTAGCCTCTGCCACGCAGGTTTTGAATCCAGCTGCTCACACAAGTGATTGCTTCAAAAGGCCTTTGCCTGAAGCGTGAACAAAAAGCTGCTTCCCATTTAGACACTTTGAGCACAAGCGAGAGGTCTGTGCATGGAGATCATTAGCTTCACTCCACATTAAACCTACATTTGATGTGTGAGTGCATGGGTAGAGAGGAAGAGAGAAAACAGACCACTGAGACCCAAGAGACTTTATACTTTAGACATTATTTTCTCACTCTGGAGAGTTTTGCTGGAGGCACCAAATAGAGTGGGGCATTGTTAAAAGGGACATAGGACATGAAAATCTATCTTCCCTTTCCCTACCAGTATCCACAATCCTCTCAAAAAAAGGTAAATCTCACTGAAAGTGATTTCTCCTTCTTTGCAGGGGCAAAGAATCTTACCTTGGTCAGTCATTGCTCCATCTGTGGAGATGATGGTCACTGAAGGATGGTCACTGAACTGTTTGGAAAACAGATTTCCTGATTAGATAGTTTTAAAATTTCTCTTCTTGCTGCAACAGTCATGTTTCCTCTGCATCTTTTCCTTCCAAACTCTCCTGCCTCAAGCAACACATGGGCATAGATGACAAACCTCTCCACACAGCATGTCCCAAAGCCTCCTAGTAACGTTAAATAATGTGTTTAATAATTACAGCTACAACTGATTAATCTGAGATACATAAAAAGGAAGCCAGTGACAGGGTACTTCTGTAAGCTCACATAGAGACCTTTGTTGGGAACCCCAAACTCTTCGCTATGCAACTAGGGACATCAAGACAAGCTGGATACTCAGAGATTGGACAATACAGCACCTCTCAAATGCACACTCACAGAGTGGAGTGCATTCAAGTCCTGCCAGCAGAAGTCTTTGCTAAAGAGGGGATCTTGTAGGGACAAATGGACTAAGCTTAGCTGAAATCGTCCAACATCAAAAAACCAACAGCCTAAACATATTGAGGTAGAGTCAGCCAATTATATCTAAATATCAGCTCAAGAGATGTCCTTTCCAGATAAAGGATGCTTTGTTTGCTGATTTGCTAGTTATTGAGCACAAAAACTTGTAAATCTGCATTATAAGATTGCTCTGATTGGTTGGGGAGAGACAGTCATCTCCTTCATTTGCTGAGCAAGGGCTGATTTCCTTATAGACCTAAGTAGAAATTGCTGGCATCTCCCCATCTCAGAAGGATTCCTAAAGAGCCTAGGTGATCCAAGTAGCTTGTGCAAGAGGAAGGCAGCGGATCCTGTCCCAGAGGTGCTTGGCAGAACAAGTAGTAGTGATGTCTGGAAAGTCAGGAGAATCAATCAGACAATGATACTTTGTGGAAATAATTTCTGCTTTTAGAAACTTGGGTCAGATATGATGATTCTCTTTCAACTGCTAAACCCTGGGAGAAAAGATAAGAAGGAACTAACAAAGAACAGTTACACACAGAGACAAGAAGGAGCCACTGGATAACCACAAGGAATAAAACAAAAAGTGGGCATTGCGCTGGTCTGTATCTTGTCAAACCCAATGATTTGTTTTCATAGTTAGGGCATGGTACTTATCAGTTTAATTCCTGTGTGCCTTTCCAATTCCCCTGTCTGTAACAGAACAGGACAAAATTGGAAACTATACAGAGAAAGGTGACAGGGATTATCACAGAAGTGGAACAGTCTCCCTGCAAAGAGTGACTAAATAAATTAGGCTTCATCATCCCAGAAAACGAGCCTGATGGGAGCTCACAGAGGTCTACAAAGTCTTGAGTGGTGCCAAAAAGCGACTGTGTGTTCATCATCTTCTTTTAAAAGCAAAACAAAACTAGAGTTATTGGGAGTTCTGAAATGGAAGCACCAGGTGGCAGGCACAAAATGCGCAAAAGAAAATACTTCACACAACAAAAATTCAAGCTACAGGACTACTTAGCATAGACCAGTTGCAGAATGTTTGCACATGTGCAAAAATTGATTAGAGAAATTAATGGGAAAAAAGTCAATCAACTGATGACTGCTAAATACAATAACACCACCTCCAAATCCAGAGATCTCTATAGAGTGGAACCTCTCTCTGTCCTTAAGCTCTCCCCTTGGCGTGTGCTATTAAATGTTGCTTTCAATATAACTGCACTGGATTCCTCAGGCAATGTGAAATGACACCGCCTGTGCTTCATGGCTAATGACAGCGATGTGGGTATGCTTGAGGTTGCTGCAGGGCTTCAGATACCAGCTTTGAGGGGCTTCTGGCGCTACCCAATAATAATGTTTTTATGTTCCAAGTCACTGCCAAAAAAAAACCGAGTCTGGAGATTGTTGAGCACCGGAAACCTATAGATTTAACTGCTTCTTACCAAGACAATGGTGTCATTTTGTATAACCATGAACACAGGTTACTGCAAAATTAGCACAACCCAGGTTTTCTAATGCAGTTCTGCCTGGAAACGGCTGTAAAAGCTGCATGGCCTCCATGGTGACACCACAGCGATACCCAGCAATTCCTGAGTGATCAAACATGTCAGAAAAGGGGGAGAGAATCTTCCCAGGCAAAGGTATGTGAGTTGCCTTATGCCTAAAAAATAAGGCGTTATAAACAATGTTTATCTCTCCATCTATCAGGGAAAAGAAAAAAAAAAAAAGCCCATAAAAATACTCCATAAGTAAATGAAAGACATAAAGAAGTGAAAGGAAGGATAAAAAGTAGATATCCTTTTATAAAATATAGGCATATTCCCATAAACAGAAGAGAATTGAAGTACAAAACCTTCTCAATAAAAAGCTTAAAAATCACAAGGCATCATCCCCCTCTGATTATAATCACATCCTTTTGTCTTGTCAACCAACAATTATGATCCGTCTATTAAGCTTTTAGATTATAGGCTGCCTTACATTGCTAAAGAGTAGCAGGCTACATATCGTTTTGAAAATGAGCATATAAATAAGTGTACTTCTTTTTTATTTTTTTTTAAAGTGTGTATTGTAACATTGCAATTCTGGTTTGTTTTTTTTTTTTTTTAAATTAAACTGAACCACAGCTGACAGCTCTTAGAAATTGCTATATTTATAAGGAGGCACTCCAAAGACCTGCAAGATATACTACTGCGCTCAAATAATTCTAAATCACAACTCTTTCCTCCTTGCTAATGCATTTTACTTCCCATTATCAATGACTTATTAAAGAGTTGTTTGTGCCATTTGTGTTCTCACAGAGTGTTTTATGGATGGTTTATTAAACAGTTACATAAGTCATCAATGTCAGGTTACAGTTATGCATTATTTCCCTTGCTCAGCTCGTTAGAATTGAGCAGCTTCTCTTAAGGAAGATGTTTATACCGTAAAAGGGGAACCCCAGGTCTAAAAGACCACGTCAGTTAAAGATCCTTGGATGCGACGTAGTGTCTAGTGATTGCAACCACTTCATAATCTACAATTTCAGTAATTCTGACCCTTGTGAGAACGCAAAGTAATTCTCCTCCATCTTTAAGGTCTGGCTGAGATGGATATTGGGTGTGCTACACGGTACAGCAGATGTGTATCATGAGAAGAAGAGATGTGCTCATGTCTCTACTGATGGCTGGACAATTTTTTTCAGGGTGTTTTTCTAGCTCTTGAGAGCATAAAACGCCTCCTAGAAGTGCCTTGGTGCATAATGCTGTGAAATGACTCCATCCTCCTTCTCTATCTAGATATTAATAGAGGATTAAAACCACTGGAGGTCAACCCATTTTCCCTCTGTAAAATGCCTTCTGGAGGTGAAGTCATAAGCTCTTATTCCTGAGGACATTGATCTGAGATACTGTCTAGTTCTCTGGAGGCTGTTACTAGACAACACTGTGACTCTTCTGAGGGACTGTTTTAGCAGAAAGGATCCATCTGTCAGGCTCCCAACTTCTTACAAGGCTCAGCTGATCCATTAAGGATCATCTGCCATAACTCCTTACTCCAGGCACTCAGCAGTCACAGCCAGATGGGTACCTCTAGAAGTCCCATGTCTGAATCATTACTGAGGTGGTGATGGTCATCCAGGAATGTTTCTCTCTCCGCAAAGTACTTGTGTGACACCAGCCTTTACTCCTCTCCTAGGTGGAGAAAAGCCATGAAGTATTGCCCTTGTGGGCAATGGTAAATTACCTCGCCTGGAAATAACATGATTTTTCTTCCTGCAACTTGCCCGTTATCACTTGGTTAATATCCTGAAGCCTGTAGAGTTATTTCCTTTCTAAATAGTGAGTTTTAATTAACCTCAATCACTTCCAACACTGTATTAAAGGATCCTGAAGGCTCTTTGCACCCTGCTGCAATACATACTGAAATTTCTTGGAAGAAAACTGTTTTGTGAATTGCAGCAACGCAGCTGAATTATTTTGTCCATCAGAGCACCTCTAGGTACAAATACAAAATCCCCTGGGTTCCTGCTGGGACCCCTGTACCCCATCTCCCTTTCCAACTGCCCAGTAGCAGTTTTCTGGTGATTCTTTAAAGCCAGGCTTCCTCCCAAAAGAGGAAGCTGTGGCAAGAATTTTTTTTAAGTAATGGGACCTGCAGGGAGAGGAAGGTTTTGTGCTGTTTAAATACAGGTTGCCCCTAACTACTATCAAATTAAGTGACATGTGTGTTGGAGTCAGCAGAAAAAAATCCCAGTTTCGTACCCTCTGTCCATGGCTTTTATGTTCTGCTTCTTTCAGGGAACACAAACTTCCCTTCTGTCGCTGGGAAAAAAGAGAAAGAAGAGCCATAAATTGACTACTTGACTTTCTCACTTTGGCCTTCCAGGTACCGAGCAAATGTGTAGAAAAGCAGATGCAACACAGCACCTGGAGGCCTGACTCTGGATTTCCCAAAGTCTTGTGTTGAATTATATTTCTCTGCTGGGCTGTTGCTTCTCCTGCTGCCATCTGAACTGCTGCTCAGGAGCATTAAGTTGGAAGAGACCACCAGGGTCATAATCTCCAGTCTCCTGGGGCATCTGGCACCGTGTCTTATGAGCCTAGTTTTTTAAATAGATCACAGTTTGCCTATCCAGGATTCGAGATTTTCATTCTACTGGGAGGCTCTTCCAACATTTGTTCCCTCTGATAGCCAGGAATCATCCTTTAATTTCCAGCCAAACATTATTTCTGGCCTTCTTAGACCTTTTTCCCCTGCCAGCGTTGACTTTTCCTCCCTCTGTGTTCAATGCTCCTGGTGTTCTTATATGTGATAATTCATTTTAGTGACCTAAACAAGATCAGATCTCTTTTTTTCTTCTTCTTCAAGAGTTGAGCTTTTCATCCCCTGAACGACCTTGATTCCTATTTTGCATGTCCTCAAGTCTCTGTTATTTTTTTATTGTTCTTGTATGTATCCACCAAGAACGTGACCAGATACCACACATCTGAGAACCATTTCCACTAAAGAAACTTCTCCTAAAATATCCTTATCCTTGCTGGCCACCATAACTGGGACACTACATGCAGCTTGAGTTGTCGTCACTGTATGGCTTGGCTATAAAAATGCAACCGATAAGGCTGGACTAGGGTCTTCCTGGCAACCAATTTAGAAGTAAACCAGCATTTGGAAACTTGCCTGTCTCTGATTTTTAACCATTTAATCAAAGACAAATTTCCTCCTTGGCTGCTACATGTAAAAGCATAGCCCGAGATGCAGAATGGACAAAGTCTGAGAAATCAGAGAAGGATCAGACCCACTGAAGTATTTTAATTCCTACTGAAGTAAATGGGAAGTAGGCATAAAAATGACTCTGTGAATCTGGATTTGGTCTCTACACTTTGAGAGATTTTTTTTTTTTGCTCCCATTTTTGAAAGCTCTTTTTGAAAGTCTCTCAAGCTAAGTACTTACTGCCACGAGAAATTCATTAACCATCTAAAGAGAAAATATTAGTCCTCTTTAGGATGGCCGTGCTGATTCTATTCACTGGCTGTCTTTGGTGTGAAAAAGAAATTCAAATCTAATTAATATTATACATATAATAATTATTATATAATATATATAACTAAGATAATGGTAGGTGTTTGTCCTGGAGGGTGGTATTTAATTGCCAGATGATGTTAAGGTGAAGTCCCCATCCCTGGAGGGATTTAAAAGCCATGTAGATGTGGTGCTTAGTGACATGGTTTAGTGGTGGACTTGGAAGTGCTTGGTCTACGGCTGGACTCAATGATTTTAAAGGTCTTTTCCAACCTAAATGATTCTATAATTCTATGAATCTATCATCATTTTATGTAAAAAATTAACAGGAACGTATGGACCCCTTGAATCCCACTGAGAACACAATAATTTTGAGATCCCTTAGAATCTGGAGACAAGATGTAGAACCACACAGAATGTAGAATCCCACCTGCCCTAGATCCTCTGGTCCTGCTTGGCAGGGGGTTGGACTCGACGATCTCCGGAGGTCCCTTCCAACCCCTCACATTCTATGATTCTATGAGAATCACGGAATTACTGAGGCTGGAACAGACCTCCAAGTCCAGCCCATGACCCAACACCACAAACATTAAAAGTACTGCTTTAAAATGAAGTCCAGCAGATTTGATGACACTGGCTCAGTCTTTTCCACAGTTAATGAGCAATAATCAATGCCACCATTTTCAGTGGCGAGGTGCTCTCTGCTCTCTCCCTGCTTGACATCCACCAACAGACTATTTCCTCCACGCTTTATTGTTTTACGTATTTACAAAAAAATTGAGGCTCCATCTGCAGCTTGTGAGGCTGTGAAAGGCAAACAATTCCCCCCAGACTGAGAGCAATAATAGGTTATTCTCCATGCAAATTGGGCAAAGCAAATGCTGGGTAATTGGCTAAAAATGAGACTCTGATGATCTCTGTTCCAAACTGTCATTTAAGACAAACAAATGTATTTGCATGTGAGGAACACTGCCAGCGTACAGCTGGAGGAGCCTTAATAGTTGGGCTATCATGCGTCGGTCTAGGCTAGACTCTGCCGCGCAGATGTGGGGTGGCTGGTCTGTTTGTGATCAAATTGGATTTGCTCCAGACTTGTAGGGAATGGAGGAATAAAGGGACAACACTGTCCCCAGGCAGCCCTTGGGAATGAGAAATCTTCTGCGCTTATACCTTCAGCAGAAAAGCAATGACTATCCGGGGTCAGACTAAGTGTACATCTAGTGATACCACCTGAAGACAGTCAGAGCAAACACTTAAGAAGGTTATAGAGTCATATTACCCTGGAGATTCCCTCTTAGAGACTGACCTAGAGACTTCTGCTGCTGCTGGGGGACACGTGCTTCAGCCAGACTGATCTAAGCCACATGCTGAGGACAAGGTAATAAAGCCTGCTAAGTAGTGAAGTTTCCATTTGCAGTCCTTCTTTTAATGCATTCACACGATTTTTTTAGGATTAGATCTTGGCTGCAGATCACAGACAAGGGCACCTTACATCTGCCCTCAGCCTACCTTGTAGGTACACCCTGAGAATAAAGCAATCCTCTTTCCAGGACCCAATCAAAGATCCAACCCCTGAATGCTGCTTGATCACAAACAGGGATGCAAAAGGCTAGAATGGCAGCGCACTTTGGAGCGGTGAAGGCGGTCCTGCCCCCAAACACAAGGAAAAAGCCTCAGATGGAGCCCTAAGAGACTGGTCTTCAGCAGAAACCTTTGCCACCTTCTGACCTGAAACACCATCAAGTGAGTGACTGGTAGATACAGAGACCAAACTAGTTTGACAATCCAGTCTACTAAAGCACCCCACTCTCCACTGCAATTCAGAGCTCCCCAGTTTACTCTGTCGAAGACAGGCCCCAAAAGATCCATTTGAGGGCAAAGCCTGGTGACAAGCAAACGAGCATCAGATGCCAACCAAGTCCATTCAGGAGTGTATATCCTGACAATCTTCAGGGAGATGGTGCTGGAAGCACAGCAGGACATTTATCATGCCATGGGTAAGCAGACTGACCCCAATCTTAATTGGATCTCGGCTGACTAACCCTCTGGCAGCTCGTTTGAAACAATAGTATAATAACTTGGGAACGGAATGTGCTGCTTTGTTATCAGCAGGCAGCTGTTCAGTGGTGATTCATAAATCCTGATCAGAGGAGGACGAGTCATAACATGAACTTGTTTGGTCAGTTCAGTTATAAAACACCCGCCTGTGGCCGGGGACAAGGCAAGTTGCAATCGCAGAAGTCTAGTGGTGCGGATAGGGTGAGTTAGACGTTATAATACAAAGGGTCTCTTTTCCAAAGGTACGTAGCTTTGTTGTTTTCGTTCTCTTATGGATTGTCTAGCAGGACTGTTTAAGCAGAATAAAAGCTTTCAGTTAATGCATTGGTGTTTTTTTCTACCAAAGATGCAGGTTCAGGTATTAAAACTCTGCATGAATTATCCCAGCTGACAAAGTACTGAGGGCTTACATGGTGCAGTGCATCAAGATTTAGAGCAGGGCCAGTCACTGGACGAATGACAGATGCTCTCTGTTAACCGCTCTCCCTTCCCAAAAGTGGGGAGAAAGGGAATAAGGGAGAAAGAGATTTATGGATTGTAAAAGAAAACTCAAACAGCTTTAATGAAAATAGTAATAAAATGAAAGACATACAAATATATATAAAACCAACATCGAACCCAGCCCCTCTGATGGCAATTACATCCCTGTCACCACTGCTGCTGTGGAGCAGGCACTGAGGAAGGCCCAGACTAAACTCAGTGACAGACGGGAACTGGGTGCAGGAACACACAGATTGGGATTGAAGGCAGAACAGACAGAGACCTCCTCGGACGCTGAACAGTTGAAGAAGAGGCTTGACCCATGTGATCCCTCAGCTTTATACTGAATACGACATATATGGAATGGAATCACTTATTGGTCAGTTTAGGGTCTCCTCTCCTGTCTGCTCCTCCCCACAGGTGGGACCTTTTACTTTCTGCACCCTCACAGTGCCACAAGATTGAGCAGTGACCTCGGTCTGCACAGGAGCCAGTATAAGCAAGAGCCTTTCTGCACACTCCAATCCTTGGTAGTAACGATAAAGATGGAGAATTATCACTCTTAGGAGCGGACACTGTCTACAAAAGTCTGCCATTAAATTCAGGAAGTGCAGTTATTCAGAAGACGTTGAGCTGCAAAGTAGAATCAATGAATTTCTGTTCTAACTCAGACCAGGACACACGAGCAGGGCTAAAATATCAAGGGAAACTTCAGTGGTAGAGCAGTACAAAGATAAGAGTCTTCTGTTAGTCCAAGGACTGGGAAGTAGAGGGTGTTTCAAATAAAAAATGAGGAATAAAGCTCCACTGAGTGAAGTTATAGTCTACTTTCCTAAGCTGTACAGTGAAGATGACTTCAGCAAGTAGTTCATGGAGATGCATTGTACAGAAGCATGTAGGTGACAACAACTACAGCCTTACCTAAAAGACTATTTGAGTTTCTGTTTTGCTAAGAGATAGCTTTTTAATCTACATTCTTCCCACACCCATCTGTCATCTTACCCTTCTGAAGCCCTCCTCCCAGTACTGTTTACTAAGAGCACTGACCTTTTCATAGAATCCTAGAATCATTTTGGTTGGAAGAGACCTTCAAGGTCATCAAGTCCAACCATTAATCCAGCACTTTCAGATCACCAACAAACCACGTCCCTCAGCACCACATCTCCACAGCTTTTAAATGCCTCCAGGGATGGGAACTCCACTACTTTCCTGAGCAGCCTGTTCCAGGCCTTGACAACGTTTGAATAATTTTTTCCTAATATCTAATCTAAATGTCCCCTGGTGCAATTTGAGACCGTTTCCTCTTGTGCTCATTGCTTTTGTAGCAACTCAAGCACACAAGGGTGGACCTTACAATATGCAAAGAGAGAAGCAGAGTTAGATTTAAGTGTAGGGATTGATCCTTGAGATACAGCCATGTTCTGTTTTTTGCATAATCATATGCATTAAAAAGATAAAGATAATGTGGAATAAACAAGTGAACAGGTAGTTAAATATAATGAAGTATGCGTGGGCATGTGCGTATGTGACTGTACACAAAGATTTGAGGAATAAACAAGCATTCACAAAAAGTAAGTATTTAAGCAAAAGAAAATAAAAAATGCAGGGAGCAGTGTGGCAGTCCTGCAGATTTCTCCGGAGACTCTGATGGCATTCTCTAGTCTCTTCTGTAGGGTTAATTTAGTGATTTACTCACAGGAAAGTGGGCTGTAAGAAGTTGAGGTGTATGTCCAAATACAGATGTTAAATGAAGTCAGACATGCCAGTACAAACATACCTTGGGGTGCATTAAGAAGAGTGTGACCAGCATGTCAAGGTTCTTTTTCCCCTCTCCTTTGCCCTGGTGAGGCCACCTCTGGAGTTTTGTGTCCAGTTCTGGGCTCCTCAGTTCAAGTAGAGAGAGTCCACCAGAGACTCTGAAGATGTTGAGGGTCTGGAGCATCTCTGTGCCCAGGAAAGGCTGAGAGCCCTGGGGCTGCTGAGCTGGAGAAAAGAAGCCTCAGAGGG
>JAVSBS010025690.1:0-13158 GCA_033124195.1 Coracias cyanogaster
CCCCCCACATATGCACTAATGGTATGTATTGGGAACGCCAGGCTTATGACACTAAAGTGTTGCTTTAAAATGGACATGAATATATATTTTTAAGTAGAATCAAATGGAAAGGCAATAAATTGTGATTAGTTCTTTACAGTCAAATGGGGAAAAAATACTTCATTCTATTCTGGACTAGATTTGATGGAAGAGGGAACTCATATTCTGACTGTGTATTTTTTTTTTAATAATTGCAAATGGCAATAACTAGTAAGCTATGAGCAATAATAGTAACAGATCGTTAGGATACTGTTTTGTACTGATTAGAGCGCACATACGGAGTGTTAGGAGCCAGTAAATTTTGGAATTCTGCATAGATGTAAGTCAGGTATGTACTGGTGAAGACGTTGAAGCAGCAACACGTTACAGAAAGACAGGCGTAAAGAACCCCCTCCCCCTGCACCCCCTTTTCTCCTCCTAGCCTGCTGGTAGCACATCCACTCACTTTCTGATGTTAGACCCTTGAGCAGGGAACACCTAAAACACAGCAGAACCCTGCCATAACTGAGTCTTCCAGAGGATCCAATTTAAAAAAAAAAAAAAAAAAAAGAAAATAAGGCTTATTAACACCCTGTCTTGTTATGCAAGCTATCACTTCAGTATTTCAAAAGAATGCATCCCTGTCATATGTTTTAAAGCTCAGAAGTCTTAACCCTTTGAGGAAGTGGAATTGTGTGTCAGTTAGTCTACTTATAAAATACCATTGCTGGTCCTGAGAAGTGAGACTAACTTCATCGCTTACAGAGGTGAAAGTCAAAGAGGGCACTGGTAAATCTGAAGTTACATAGTCGCTCTTGGGCTGTGTTAAACATAGTTATTTGATCAAATGATGACAGACAAAAGGTAAATGCAGGTAAGTTCTACTCAACAGCAATGTTTTCCAGACAGGCACTGTTATTTTTGTAAGAAAGAAGCTCTTGACCATATAGGGAATTGTTTGTCAAGCCATAGATGGAATAATCTAAATTTTGACTCTTAATTATAAACATTGAACCTCACGCCAGTTTGAAAGAGGTACCTTGTTAACTTGCACTATTTGAATGCTACGTTGTGCAGAATTAATGCCTTATCTGTTTTGCTCCCTGACATTTAGGTTGATAAGCTTTCTAATGTTTCAAGTTAAGCTGAACCAAAACCAAAAAAGCTGTAAGACGACTGCGGTATGACCAGCTCTGTAGGTTAGTTTTGTCTCCCCTGCTTAGTGCTCAGCAGAAGAGGTGTTGTAAGTACAGCAGTGACAATACAAACCCACCCCTGTATTTTATTGGGCTAGAACCATTTGCTGAATTTCTGTTTTTTAAGCGTTACCTTTCCTCGTGCAGACTGACCAAGAGATCTTTGATTATAATTGCTGTGTTCTGTCAAACGGTAGGCTAGTTGAACTTCTGTAAAGTTGCCTGGAATGCCATTTGTTAGGTTATAAACTCACACAAATCGAAATGAAGGGTCATACGTGTTGTGTATAAATCTTAATTTCAGAAATTTGAGACAATTGTCATTACATTTGTAAAACCTTGTACAGAAGATTTTTCACTATGTGCCTAGCTTTGGTGTCCATTCAGCTGAAATTAATTAAAAAAGGTGCATGAAGAGAAACAGATAGAAATAAAAAGTCTATGTAGAGATGACTATTTTATATTACATGGCCCAATCCTGTATTTATTTTCTCCCTTTTTTGAAGTATTTATAAAGACCTAGTTGAAGACAGCTGTATTTTTTGTTAAAATATTCAGTAGAATTGTGCCTTTTTGTCTGTACGTGAATAAATGCTGTACATTTTTGCAGTATCCTTGCCAGCAGTGTTTTAGAATCTGCAGGAGTTATTTTGTTTGGGTTTTTACATAAATGCTTCACTGCAACGATCAGAACAACTTTCACGGTTAAAATAAGCATTTGATTTGGATTATTACAGGTATCAAAATGCACACTGCGGCTGCAAGAGGAAGATTTACTTTAGGAATAGTGTAAGGTCTTGTTACTGACAGCTGTGCCTGTCCCATCAACAGAAAATGGTTTGCTTTTTCCTTGAGATCCTCAAACAGATGTTGCTTACCTCAGATGGTTTACATTTGTTGATAGGTGATGTCCCTCCAAAGCCCATCATCATCATACATGTTCCACGGGAAGAGGAACATGAGGTTTCTTACACATAGATCTTACGGTGAATGTACCTTCACATCATGAACTGCCTGTAGGCTGGCAATGCTAGCAGAGAACATTTGCTGCTCCAGCAGGATCTCCAGGAGACAAGGCATCAAAGGCACAGTAGGTCCTTTCCTCTTGCTTCCTCTAATCTCAAGATGTGGAAACATGGAATGGACCTCGAGTAGAGCAAGAAAAGGACAAGGTTGTGAAGGTGTACGTCTAGCAATGCATCTTGAAAAACAGCAACAGGTAAATAATTTCTCTCAGCTCTGTACTTGTATCGAATGCATTCGCATCATGGGCAACTGTGAGTCACACCCCTCAAAAACGTATTTCAAAGAATGAAGATTAAAGGACAGCCTTCCCAAGAGCTGCTTGTACAAGCCCTTCAAGGCGTGAATAGAAGTCAAAAGAGGTTTTTGCAGGTGCTTTATGATCTTGCTGACAGTAGCCTTTCTGAACAGCACTACACTGCTGGGGTTACCCGAATAAGAGTGGGTCAGAGCTGAGGGCAGCTGGCTAACCACTTCTGTAGACTATGAACAAATTTCTTGCGTGCAGCGACAGATCTTCCAAGATCTGGCCTATGCAAGAAGGTCCAGGGCTCCTGGGAAAACCCAGAATGAAACTCCCACTCATACTACCATGGTCAGTTTCTCTCACCTGTTGAATGGAAGTAACTATTCACCTGGAAACTCGCCTAAACAAACATAGTCAAGAACAGAGTTTTACTCAATGGGATGCATTAATGTCACACTAGGGAATCTTTAAAACACTCAAAAACTGGTGTTGGGCTGGGAAAGGAAGGCAGGGAAAAAAAAAACAACTTTCCAGTGGAAGAGCAACAAGAAATCCACAGATAGAAACAAAAGTAAACCAACCACGACACATGGTTGAAAAGCCAGCTGCTCCATTCCATGAAAGAATCTAGCATCAGGAGGGAAAAAGCAAGACTTACCTAACCAGCAAGCCTCACATTTTCACTGCCTTAGCAAAGTGCCTTTCCTCTCAAGGTCCAATTTGTGAGCAATGTGCCAGCAGCTTCCTCCAGACACCGAACGGAAACAGAAGGAGGTGGTGTTAGGATGATGAGCTTTACTTGACCGCCTTCCCTTTTGTGGTTCAGACAGATGTATTTGGTTAAATTTTAGCTGCTCAGAGGGAAATCTTTTCCTTTCCTGTGTCATCTGCTATAATTACCCTGCTGCCTCATAACTTTACTATTAGGAGCTTGTGTCGTGATTGCAATTCACATTCTGGCAAATAACCACTGCACAACCATAAGTGGAAATGAATATACCCACCATTAAAAGGGAAGCAAGCAGGTTCCCTTCTGTGCCTCAAGGAACAGGTACACAAACACTGTTGCTCAAAAACTTGCAATTACCTGCAATTTTCAGCCAGGCTTCACTTCACAGCCAGAGCCTCTCTTTAAGGAGTGAATGGGATTAACAGCTCACACGCAGTCCTCCAGGTGTTCTGTCACCATCTCAGATGTGCATTAGGCAAATGGAAATACGGTGCTCCATACTCACCTCCCTCTGTATCATATCTGCAGTTGATTGATGAAAATCTCACTGCAACAGGCGTTTGGAGCTTCTGGACCCTGTATCCACATTGCTTTGAAAAATCTTTGAAGTCTTTTAGCAAAATCAGATATTGCAGCGGATACAGGCATACACCAAACTGAGAAAGCACTAGCAACGACGTGTGTGCAACTGTAAGAAATACTCACTTCTTCTGCAGTTAGAGGAAGCTTTTAATGAGGTAGCATCAATCTTGCAGGCTCTACCTGAACAGCCAGGTTTTCACGAGGTGGCACAAACTCTTACTTTCATGGGGTGATAACTCAGGTCTGTCCTCCCAAATGCTAATGTGGTGAAGACCCACTGCACCAGGCTTAGGGGTTTGTTAGTCCAAACCAACAGTTTTCATCAAGCACTAATTGTCATCTATCAGCTGAATTATAAGTTACACATCAGAATTACACTCTTCACATTTAAGAGGCAGGACAAGAAATTATGTCACTGAAGTCCAAGATGGGAGCACTTACAAATCAGTTCATACCTATCAAATGTGTCTAATACATGCTGAAAAGGAAACCAGAGTTCAGCTCCAATTTTGGAATGATAAAGACGAAGTTTCTCAACTATCGAAGAAAAACACGTACACAAGAGCATTCCCGTATACTGGCAGCTGTAGAATTCAAACACACTATTTTATAATGTGTAAAAGCTGGATGACCTCACCAGCTTTGTACAAATGGAAGTAGAAGTTCCCAAACAGATACAAACCAAGAGAGCAGACTGACAGAAAAACAAGGAGCAATTGTAAAACAGTAATTGGGAAGAAGAAGCACAACTGAAGAATGATCATGGTCCTTAGAAAGGAGCTGTAGGAACAGCCATAGCAGCGTTTTATTTATTAACTGTTTCCCAGGGGTCTCAGAACAAACTGAACCCAATTCTTACAGCTGAAAGGCAATAGAGGCGTTTCACAGCTGTAACGCCGACCATAAAAACAGCAACTATTTGACATTCGTGATGTAATTGTCTTACTACAATTCATAAAAGATCTCCAAAGCGTTCCCAAGTTACCACACTACAATGAAAAAGGAAAGGTAACAACTGTGAGCAAAGCTCTTGATTCATTTCAATACAGTGTTTTCTGTTCCCTGTACACAATCTCGTCATAGTTGGAGCTGGTGGTTTTTAGACCAGAAAAGCCCAATAGCCACAGCACTGTATCAGACTGTTTCAGCTGCTACATTAAAGGACTTCAATGACAACATTTTGCAGTCTTCCTCCAACCTTTCCTATCCATACAATCTTCAGCCACCCCCTTTCTTACCTGAATAAACCAGAAAATGTTTAACTGAGTTTTACAAGCCTTGCTACACATTTGACTTTAGCACTCCAATATGAAGTTTCTCCAGCAATCTTCTGAACTCCCACATGGTGTGAATGAACAACACATGGGTTTAAATATTTTCCAGATCTTTCAGGGAAGCGGCAGTTTTCTTCTGTGTAGTTACCTGGCTGAGCTGTAATTAAAAAGAAACAGATAGTTTCATATATAACTTTTTCAAAGGTTTTGATCTTACAGTATCAGTAGAACCTCAATATGGAATGTGTCATGAAGGAGAGGGTACAAGCATAGGCAAGTAGGAATTTGGGGTACCCAATTTACAATGCACTTTATAGGCGACTGCTGTTTTTGTCTTATTTCAGATCCCAAAGGACTCAAGATGATGGCAGATTAGGTGGCAAGAGTACACTTTAAAGACATCTGCATAGAACACACACAATTTAAACCTGTGCAAACATTACCCTGTATTTCCTGTTTCTTGCTGCATTACTATTATTTAATACTAAGCTGAGATTTATAGTCATTGAATTAACCACATAAAAAAAAGTAATTTCTAGACTCCCTAATAACCCAGCTCTAGCCTGTATTGGATTTAATTTAGCAAGTAAGCTGGATGATGGTAACATGAACATGCAGTTAACAACTCCTAGCAAGTAGCCCTTAACCTACAGATTCAGAATACAGAGAAGAGTTACCACTCCAAGCCTGAGGAAGGACACACATGAAGATTCAAGTCTTCTGAGAGCTAGAAGAGAATAAACACCTTGTTCCTTCACATTCAGAACAGTGGATGCTGTTGTAGCAGTACTCCTGGAGTCTGCTTTTTCCAGCCTTTAGCGAGAACAGTGTTGGTATGTCTTTTTTTTTTGGGGGCGTGGGAGGGAGGAAGGGGTTTGGCACAGAAGTTCTTAAATCACAACAAAGAGGTGATGCCTGGCAGCAGGCAGCAGTAACCTCTGCCCAGCCTGAAGAGGCCAAGGCAGTTCTGAAGGCTGGCAGTAAGATGTGGACAATAATTTAGCTGCTAAGCATCTTACCAGATCTCTTTGTTACCTTTCAGAGAGAGACTGGTGAGGAACAGAACAGTTAATTATCAATGTTTGCAGGAACAGCAAGGACCTCTTCCCATATGGGCCCCGAGACCAGGAATTTACTCTCTTGAAAGGTGATGTGACCATGTTAAGGGAAGACAGCACCTCTGAAGAATTACAGCTGAACAGAATCCATATAACAACTGAGAGGTAAAAAAAATAATAAATTGCTCTTTCAGAGCACCAGCTGGGTAGACCTTGTCATGACCGAGAGCATTTACAGCCAGGAAACAGCTCTTGTTACGATATCTTGGCTGCTATGCCCATTGATTCACTGCTGGTGGGGAAAAAATACCCTTTGTCCTAATTGGACAATTTAGATGAACCAAACATTTCCTCTCTGCAACTCACATGGGATCACCCACATTAAAAAGCTGTAATTTGCAAATGGGTTTCCTAAATCACTGTAAAAATTAGGAGGCAGAAAAAACCCCCTTTACTTAATAGGAGACCAACCTGAGTAACAGATTTGCTTGGCAAATCAGTGAACCCAGTGTATAAACCCCCCCGTGGGATTTGCTTCAAGATGTATAGCTTAATAGTATGGAAAAAAAGAATGCTGGATGGAAAGAAACCCACCTACTGTCCAGCAGAATGGTAGCACAATTACAGGTGGCACGAGGTTTAGATAATACAGCTCTAAGCTTCTCTTGCTCGAGAAGAAAACCTTTCCTCCCAATATCCCTGAGGTCTAGAAATATTCAATAGTACTGCTCAGCACAGGAACCGAGTTGTAAGAGAACTGGAAAAAGGTGGCAGCAACAGTTCAGCTCATGAAGTGATGAGAGTGGTGCACAAGGAGGTCTTGGGCATATAAATGGCTCTAACAGACACACCCTGTCTGACATTTTCAGTGTCACTGAAACATGTACGAGGCACGTTCACTGTGGTAGTGAGATACATCCATCATCCCCTCCTTCCCCTCTTCTCAACCCAAGTATTTCCTATTCTGTCTGCCCAATTATCAGTTTTTTTGATGTTGGAGGACCCAGCACATCTGCTATAGATAACTGGTGACAACTGCAGTGGGGAGTGCTTCTCCAGCCACTGTTGGGGACACAGCTACCAGAGGCTACCAATGAAAATGCAGGCAGACAAGAAGTTAACAGGCCTGGAAGTTCACACACCACAGCAGAAAGTACGCAAGGTTGCAATTTGATGAACACTAAATAGGTCCGCACCATCAGTTCTGTCCTGTAACAGCAGCACACCATCTCCACATCCTCTTTGTGCAGCCACACAATGAATTAGACCAGGAAACTGAGTTGGCTGAACACAACAGAGAATTCCCAGAAAACAGCTATGCTGCCTTGCACTTTTTTATAAAGGCAGCTCTCTGCTATCAGCTCAAGACGTGCTTTGTTTTAAAGTAGACTCCCCAGGAGACAGGAGTAGGAGTCAACAGAACATATACTCTTTATCACACAAAGCCATCATCTGTGCCTGCTGCAGTAGGTTACACCAAGCTAAAAAAGCTTCGTGCCAACAGGAGCTGCAGTTATTCATGGAGGTTTTTTTTTCTCTTTGATAACTTGCTGCTATTTCTGAAGATGGAAATGATCGTACACCTTCATTCACGCATTTCAAGCCACGCAAGTTTAATTCACATCAAATTTGTTTCCGTAAACAAATCCACGTTGTCACTTAAGCATCCTGTCAAAAGGTGGCATTTAATTGAATATGCATCAGTTTTGTGGTGATGCATCCAAAATACAAGCTGCTTGTTAAAATCGTATTAGTAATAACGCATATAAATGATCACCTGTGTGTGTCTCAGCAATGAGGCAAAGCGAATATTTTTGTAATATTCAATGGGATTTTTTTATATGCACTTAGATAACATGAATTTTCTTAGTTTTGTACCTTTTGAGATGCTATAGCTGCCCTCTGCTCTGTCTGGATCAGACGCCTTTGAAGCCTATTGATGTATTCTCGGTATTCCGTCATTAATTTTTCATCCTGTGTAGATGAAATATCTCATTACAAATGCAAAGTTATTTTTACTGGATCCATACATGCTGTAATGAAAAAGCTTAAAACAACAACAACTGCAAAAGCAGAACTCTTCACTAATTATAAGACTGCAGACATACTGCTGACATGTTAAGAGAATTTCCAGCTCCAATATGACATCACAGGGACTTTTCCAATCAGAGCAACCTGCACAGGAAGTTTTTACTCATTGCACCATCTTGAACTGAGATTCATAAAAGCTGACATTTTAATCCAGGTAACTTAATTCAAACGAACTTACAATGTAAATGTTTTAGCTATGTTCGAAGGGAAAAAGAATGTACTAGATAAATGAGATTATCATCTTGCTACAGATCTTTTCTGTTCTCTTTGTCAAAGGGCCTGTATAAAGTCTTTCTTTACCATCCCTTACCTACAGAAATCTCTTCTCCCCTCAGCCCCATTTTTCTCCTCTAAATAATACAACACTACCAAAAACAACACAGGACTTATCCTGGATAGAACAGGATGTTATCCCAGATTTATGAGGCTGACAGGGTAGCTGTTTTCTAAAGTGGCCATTAATTATTGAACAATGCACATTCCAAAACAACCCTGCCCTTCATCTTTAATGGATAATGCTTTTATCTATATGCATATATGCACTTAAAGTGTAAACTGCACTACACACATAGTATTCTGAGAATCTGGTATCTCTGCTTATGCTACATTACCCGTAACATGATGCCTACTCCTTTTTGGAGGTACGCAGGCATACACAGGTGTAAGTGACTTCAGAAACGTTTCCTGAATTCTCTAAAATTGCTAGGTTAGTAACCTTGAAAGATGATCTCTCCTTCACCTTCTCTTGTAATTTGAGAGTAAAGTTCATTTGTCTTCCTGCCATTTGAACGTCAGTCAGCAGAAACAGTGCGGTTTTCCAGTTACAGCTACTCCTATCAAAAAATCATTATTTTTTTCTAAACTAGCAACATAACTCGGCTAAATAGATTTCTGTTAAGATCCAAGTGTGTGTGCATCAGGTTGTAACGGAAAGTAATTGTCATACCAGTCATTATCTTACCTCAGTTACCTTTTCATTTGTCATTTCCAGCTGAGAAATGAGCTCCTGGATACGAAGTTTTTGTTGACTCAGCTCACCTCTATTAATCAGAAAAAAAAGATGCTGATTAACACGCAGTAGTGCATCAGTTATCAGAATATAATTTCATAAGTACTTTCTTGCATTGTAGGGGCTTATGGTGTATTTTTAACTAAAGCATTGCTCTTAAAACATTGATTTCAAAAGCACTACACGGCACTTCTTCATGATGAGTTTCCAAAACTACAAGGGCAGAGGAATGAGATGTATTTGTTTGAATCAGCAGGACTTTGTCAAGTGCATTTGACATTTTACAGGGTTTTTTCTGTTTATTGAATGTTATTTTGCAGGCACATAATGAAATATGCTGTAAATATAGGTTGCATTTGTACAGAGCATTCAATTTTTAGATCAATGTTCTAATCAGTGTCCCATAAAGAGACTTCAGTGTGGACATTTTTGAAAGTGCTTTCAAGTACCTAAACCTAAATAATTCTATAATTCACAAGCCACTGAAGAAGAGGGGCTAGCAAAGATGGGAAAATCTCTAAACTCTGGTAGTTTCAGCCAGAGGAAGATGCAAAACTAAATGGGCTGCTCTACCCTTTGACCAGTCTCTCCTGTACTAGCAACAGCCATCACTAAAAATGGTGTGATCAGGATTCTTGCCACCAGTTTCACCTTCTATGTTGTGGTTCAAACATATTTGTGAAGAATAATTTTCAAATCTATTCTCACTTTACCTTCCTTTCCCAAGTTGAAAGTGTGCTGAAATGCAACCACCTTCATGAACATGTGGCACACTGGCGATGCCCAGAAAGGCGATACCTCACCTTTGGGTGCTCTGCCTGTTACTGAAAGTTTGACTGAAAAATGCTACACAGCAACTGAAATACAAGGCTGCGATAGATCTCTTAACATAAGGTTGTGAGTGTACCTGGCTGGTGGTCTCCACTTCCTTGTTCTCAACCAACCCCTTTAACCACTCCCAGGCAGGTATCGTAAAAATAGTCCAGTATCTTTTGACTAGCTGCTATAAAAATGAGAGTACATCGGCAGATATATAAGGGATGTGAAACAGCTAACATGATAGGTGGATTACACTTGTGTTAGCAGATGTGAACATTCTTATATGAAATAAGAATTAAAGATAGATTAAAATTGCACGATCAAGACAGTATGTTAATACTTGACGCTGCTATTGCAACTTGTCCTCTGTAATCTATATCAACCATCGAGATGAAGCATTTTTAATATAGGAGCCCTAATGAACAGCTGCTTTGTGAAAGTTCAGTTTTTATGAACTGTTTTATTAGCAAACCAGAGATTTTATACAATTCCCATCACATCTTTTCATACATACCTTTTCAAAATAAACTCCCTAGAAAACTATTCAAGCACTACTCCTTAAAATGTGTAGACTGCTTATGTTCAGGTTTAACTACACCAGTAAAAAAGGCTTGGAAAATAAGGAAATTCTTAAACTTTAACAAACCGTCTTTATTGTTACATCATCTTAGAAGACTGTCCAAGTAGATAAATATTCCAAATTAGAATTTCTTGTTACTGGAAACAATCTGTGTTCCACAGTTGTACTGAGGTGTGGAATTAGCATTCTTAGCAGCACAGGCCATAAACAGTTTACATGCTTACATACAGCTGTGTCTCAAGAAATTGTTTTTATAATTGGCTCACACTGAACAGGTATTTAAAGGAAACAGTTTAACCTTGTAAGCATAAGGAAACATGATGGCTACCAAGATAGACAGTTGACTCATTCTGATGGTTAACCCTCCCCCAAACACACATTAGGAGATTTTAATATTAAAATTGAGCAGTAATCTCAACTGCTGAATAATCGAATCAGTCCCTACTCCATATTGTCTTTGTTAAGTGAGCAGGAAACAAAAGGTGAGCTTTTTAGCATTTTGGCAGGCGGGTGATAAATCCGCCAGCTGTAGCAAAACTCTCACATGACAAATACAGCATGTGCCAGCTGTTTTTGCAGTTGAATTATACTATAATATGCTTCAGTTACTCTTAGTAATTACAAATTTTGTATACTGCCAGTACCTGCAGCTGTCTCTCATCCTGTTAATTTTTTTCTTTAATGAACATGTTAAAATAAGCAGCTCCGGCTACCAAACATTACAGAAGTGCAGCCAAGAATAATGTTTTAGAAGTGGAGAAAACTTCTTCATCTCAAGATGCAGTGCACTTCACTCCATGTACTACACAGGGTGTAGGGTGAAGGAGAAGGCTGTCCTGGCCAACACTTCATGCACAGGCACCAAAAAAAGTCATTCTTCAGAGGCAGATTCTTTTCAATTATAGCAAAGACAAAACTGAGAACTCCAAAACCCACACATGGCTGCCGATGAGTCAGGGACTCTGACACAGAAGTGTTTCAGAAGCAGAAACTGAAACAGAGACACCCAAAATAGCTGCAATCAGATGACTTAAGCTAAGCAAAGTATTTTAATTTAAAAACAATATGGCAAGGATTCCCTTTTGTAAATACTGACAATTACAATTCAAGTGAATATTAAAGAAAAGAAGCCATTCAGGATAGCTGTTCAAATATAATGTGTTTATGCTACAACAAATATTTATTTTTCCCTGAAAATTCTATCTTACTACCAGCCAATAGCAGCAGATGGTTAAGATTATTAATTTACAGATTCTTTTCATACTATGTATTAGTATTAAATAGAATTATTATTTATTTGTTAAAGCATTAAGATTTTTGAAGCTCTTCAAATGCATTGTTACATGGAAGTAACTTCTAAAGTACTTACCCGCTTTGTAATTTAAGCCAATGTTTATAAACATTTATAAGGTTTATAAATTGTCTCATGTACTGTTTGTTTTGTAGATTCAGTCTGTATTTCTAAGAAGAGAACAGACTTGTGTATATACCTGTTACTACCCCTACTCAGGCTAACCTCCACCTGAACTGAGCAATCATCCACATGCCTAACAGGCCACAGTAATACGCGTAGCAAAGTTGAGAGCACTGTCAAGTTCCTATAAAGTTTTCAAGTTACAAAATCTACCTTTTTCCTATCTGCAGTTTTCAAGATCTACTCCACTGAAGGGTGTTCTGTGGATAATTGAGTCATCTGAATGAATATGACCCTTGGCTTATCAGCATCAATCTTGTTCTGATCCCTGGTCCAACCAGAATCACGTTCAGCTGGTGAGGAGCCTGGTAAGAGTTTATCTATAACCACTGGTTATCTGCAAAATTCTTTCTCAATTTACTCCAATTCTTATCCTCAGGATTAGAACATAGAAATCTATGAAAAATAGTGACATGCCAATTAGCAGGGATTAACCATCTATTACTACTTGTATTATGACCTCTTTATTTGCTTGTTTACCCTTGTTAATGTAAGCACAGACCAGCCAAGGTGGACTTTACAGAATGAATGAATCATCTGCCCTTATTTTTTAAATCTGCATACAGTCTTTCCCTTTATTTTCCTTTAGTAAATGCTGGCAGATCCAATTCCCCTGTCTGTGCTTAAATTCCGTTGTCAGAACTTTCATCCCTTCTGTTGTTACTGAAGTTTGGTTCCTTCCAATTTACAAATTTCTGAAATGTTCCTTGGGTATTGTTGATTTCACTTTCTATATCTGGTGTCATTTATTCCTCTCTGCTTCATTCTGGAGAACTATATGGCTTTACACACAGTGCTGCAAGGTGACAGGAACAGTCCCAGTCGGTCTCTTGCCCCCAAATACAGCCATAGGAACCATTTTTCTAGAGGGTAGTGCTGAAGTGAAAGCAAGAGCCTTTAAAAATGTGTATGCATTCCTCATTTCTTTCAAAAGTCCTTAGCTGTTTAAGGATCTCTATTTCTACTTTAACCAAAATTTCATCATTTAAAAAATACTCTCCATTTACCAAAATATAAACCTATTGTATTTTAAAAAAAAAAAAAAACCAACAAACAG